>JAVJIF010011444.1:0-156440 GCA_038442645.1 Agave tequilana
CGATCCATTGAATGAGGATGCTTTTCTTTGGCGCTCTCCCAAAAATCTTGAATCTCAAACCTTAATTCATCCGATTGATCAGGTGGAGCTTCAATCAGATGTGTAGTATTAACCTGATCATCAGAAGGGTGACAAAGTTAAAACCAAAGTTCCTAACTCTTTGTTCTTTCAATGTTGACATCATGCATTATAATGTCAGCAATGTTCAATTGGCTCAGCGTCGATCGACCATGATGTGATCCATTGAATGAAGAAGCTTTTTCTTTGGTGCTCTTCAAACATCTTAGATCTCAAAACCCTAATCTATCTGATTGATTAGGGTGGAGCTTCGATCAGAGATGTAGTGTTAACATGATCATGAGAAGAGTTACAAAGCTAAAATTGAAGTTCCTAACTTTGTTCCTTCAATGTTGACATCATGCATCCTAATGTCAACAATACTTTGGTTGGTCAGCGTCGATCGATCGTGATGTGATGAAGAAGCTTTTTCTTTGACTCTCTTTCAAACATCTTGGATCTCAAACCCTAATCCATCTGATTGATCTGGGTGGAGTTTCGATCAGAGGTGTAGTGTTAACCAATCACAAGAAGAGTCCCTCTAAGAATAGTACTTCTTAAAGAATCTGTCATGATCGATATCATGAGCATATCGCCTTTCAGAGTTATAAAGTGGTATGCTCCATTTGAGTAGACTGACTCTACTACAAATGGTCCTTCCCATTTGGGTTGAAAAATTTTCTTTCATCTTATGTGTGATAACCATGGGTCTTCTGATAGCTAAGACAAGATCGCCTTTCTTGAAAATTCGTTCTCTGACTTTCTTATTGAAGGCTCTGAAAATCTGAGCTTGATAGAGCTCGATTTGTTGTTGAGCTTGCAGACGTTTGTTGTCTAAAACTTTCAACTCCTGAAGGCGCAATCGATACTTCTCCTCGTCTGTCATCTTGGTGTTTAAGCAACTTGCAGAGATGGGATTTGGATCTCTAATGGAAGTACACCCTCATAGTCGTACACCAAAAAAAAACGGCGTAGTTTTTGTCAGGATTCTAACTGTGGTGTGGTAAGCCCAGAGGCATTCGCCTAATTTATCGTCCCAGTCATATTGATTTTTTGAAACAAACTTCTTGAGAAGCTTTTCAATAGTCTTGTTAAAGCTTCTGCAAGACCATTGACAGATGGATAGTATGCTGTTGATGATACACTTTGGATTTTGAATTTATTACAGAACCTTTGAAATGTTTGACTGACGAATTGGGGTTCATTGGCGTGAACAATTCGTCGGGATATGCCAAAGAGATAGAGCACGTGATGCTTGTTGAACTTGATCACATCTGATTTCTTTACTTCCTTCAGGGAACAACTTTCGTCCACTTAGAGAAGTAGTCAGTTATGATCAAGATGAAGCGATGTCCTTTGAATATGAAGGGCCGATGAGTTGCTAACATTCATTCCCCACATCTCAAATGGACATAAAGAAGACGTTGGATGAAGAGTTCCAGTGCTTGATGGATAGAGTTACCGTGGATCTGATAGGCATGACATCGCTTAGCATAGGTGATGGCGTAAGGAATCATCTTCAGCCAGTAGTAGCTAAATCTTCGCAACCGATCTTCTAGTTTAGGTCTGAGTTAGTGAGCTTCGCACATACCGTCATGAGCTTCTTTGAACGTCTCCTGTGCGTCTTTGTGTGAAAGGTATCGCCATATGACCATCGATATAATGTTCGCATGATCGCATTGTAATAGAAACGATGAGCTTTTGATGATAGCTGCTTCCTTTTGGGTATCAGGCAATATGCAATACAAGACGAAATCAATGTAAGGGAATCACCAATCCCTGAGTTCGAGACCTGTCGAAGTCTCAAGAATCTTTTTAACTTGAAGGTCTCTTCTTGAAGATTTACTGTCTTCAAGGGCGAATTTGCAACAGTACAAATCACGACTATAGACAAGCACTCTCTCTTTTGCTCCGCTGGAAGGGCCAATGAAGCAGCGAGAGCTGCCAACGCATCTGCACGCATATTTACTGACGTGGTACATGGTCGATGTAGAAGTTTTAAAACTTCTCTGTCATATCAATGGTTGCATTGTGATAGGGCACCAAGTCTTCATATCGGACTTTATACTCCCCGCGAACTTGGTTGACGATGAGCTTTAAATCATCGTACGCTTCGAGATTTTTGACTCCAATCTCTTCAGCAAGTCGTATCCCAATCAAGAGAGCATTTTATTCTGAAACGTTGTTGGAACACGGCTCAGTTAATGAGAATGCACGAGGAAGAAGGAGAGGGATTGAGAGTAAAAGAGATTTTTCTTACCCAAATACATCATATTTTCAAGAAGACATGTACATAGGGTTTTGGCGTGAGAAACAAAACCCATGGGGGTTTTCACGCAAAAAACATAGACAAGAGATTTTTACTTATGAAACATTATCTAGGAAGGTTTCACATTTTTTTTCCAAAAATCAAAAAAACTGTTTGTGGCCAGCCACTATGGCCAGGCGTCATATACATAGAGATTTCAAAGTAAAAGAAAAGAGAAGAGGAAAAGTTCTCTCTTTTTTATATTTTCTTTTTGGTGACAAGACACAACAACAACTAAGCTATTTCTCTCAAGTATTTGGGGTAGGCTTACATGAACCAAAAGAGAATTATGCCAGATCAGGCACATGAACCAGCTTTCTCCACTCATTCTTATCGCGCAATATGCCTTCACTAAGACCTTGAGGCTCTATATCTTGTCGTATTACCTCCATCCATGTTTTCTTCGGTCTCCCCTGCGCTCTTTTAACTTATCTAAATTTGATACGCTCTACTCGTCGGACTGGCGCATCTGTAGGTCTACGTCGCACATGACCAAATTATCGTAGGCAATTTTTTCTCATCTTCTCTTCTATAGAGGTTACGCCTATCTTAGTACGAATATCCTCACTTCTCACCTTATCTCTCCTCGTGTTACACACATCCAACGAAGCATGCACATCTCTGCTACACTCATCTCTAGGCACGATATCTCTTTATAGCCCAACATCTATATCATATAACAAAGCTGGCCATAGCAGTCCGATAAAATTTTTCCTTCAGCCATAACGGAATATTACGACCACATAAAAACTCCTGCTGCACTCTTCCATTTCAACCAGCCGACTTGGATCATATGGTTGACATTACTATCGATCTCCCCATCCTTTTAGATAATAGAACCCAAATACTTAAAATGACTGCTCATCAGTATTTCTTGACCATTTAATGTCACAATACTATAATTTCGAATTTTCTATTTACTGAATTTACACTCCATATACTCTGTTTTGCTCCTAGTAGTTAATTAAAAACCTCGAGATTCTAGAGTTTGCCTCCATAACTCAATTTTGCATTTACCCCAGTTCTCTTTTATCGACTAGGACAATATCATCAACAACTAGCATACACCCGGTATCTCATCCTTGTAAATCACCTAGAGGGGGGGTGAATAGGTGATGGCTAATCTAATGGTCACTTAATGCCAATTGATGCAAATAATGCGAAAGCTAAAAACAATTATGACCTAATTAAATCTTTTATACTATACACTATATATAACACAAGAGTGTTGCCGAATTCCCCGTGAAAGGGCTCTGGACAAACTCCTCTAGATTCCCCTTGAATGGGTTGAGGTGCCGCGTTGGCTCTCTTGGTTGAATACAAGTGTAGTCACAATCCCAAGCAATATATCAATATGAGCACATAAGTATATCAAGCATGTAAAGATTGACAATAAAGGAATGCAAGATATAACAATAGAGATAGAGAGAGAGAGAGAGAGGAATGGCAATCGCAAACACAAGGGTATGTTTCGAGGTTCGAGCACACTTGCTCTACATCCCCGCCTTCGACACACGAAGGATTTCCACTATGCAAGATCCCAATGGATCTCTCCTCGGTGCCGCAACACCAACAAGCCCTCGGACTCCCTAGTCCCGTACACACCGCAAGCCCACCGGCTCGCGAGTCCGCACCCGAACTCAAAACAACGACGAGCACACTTGCCCGTCTCCTCAAAGAACAAAGAAAAGATCTTTGGTGATCACAACACTTTGATCACCTAACAAAAACTCTCACAACACAATCCTAGGATGGATTAGGCAATGGATAGCTCAAGTGATTGTGAGAAAGCAAGGAAAGAAACTTTAGTGAAAAACTCAGAAATCTCTTTTAACATCTTTATAAAAACTTCCCTTTAGATAGGAAATATTTGCTCACTATTTTGTGGAGAAAACCCTTTAAAAAGTCTGGGAAAAACTGGCTCAAAGCTCCTAAAATCTTGTATGAAAACAATGACAAGACCCCCCAATTTATAGACCAGAAAAATATAGCCGTGGGATCTGTCAGTACTGCCGGTCGACCGGCCCGGTCGACCGCCAACGGTTGGATTTCTGACCGTTGGAGCCCCGGTCGACCGGTGCGGTCGACCGAACTTTCCAGAGAGCACTGCTCTCTGGAGCGGTCGACCGGCACGGTCGACCGACCACCAGTACACACAGGCGTGCACGTTTGTGCACGTCGGTCGACCGACTTCAGGATTAGTCGACTAGTTAAATCGACTAGTCGACTTGGCTGAAGCCTGAAACAGTTTTTCTGGGATAAAAAGTTTGTCTTTTTGGCTCATATAAAATCCCATATAAAATACATAAAATCTACAAAAATAGTTTAACCAATATACTTTGATATACAAATATGCTTGCACAAAATCAAGGCATGTTATAAAAGATTGGACTATTTTTGTGACGTGGAAATATTTGGCCCATGATAAAAAACTGTATTTTTCTAACACAATATTTTCCAAAATATATATATATTTTTTAAATCTTCATCAAATACCAAAAACAAGATATACTTTTAAGGCATAGTGTGTATGGATATGATCCACTACACAATCATAATGAAATATCTATGTTTTTGTCATAAAGCTCTAAACTTGGTTTTGGTTAAAGTATAAGTATATGAGAAATACCAAAAACCAAAATATGATATTTTTTCAAAAATGAAAGTCTTTTCTAAATCTGAAAATCTTTTATGAAAAGACAATAAATTCAAGAGTGTGTGTGTGATATCTACTTGAGCAATCCACCAACTATCTATCCTTTACATTTTAACTAAAACAAAAACTAAATCTTATACCTAGACACAAGTCTTCATCTTCTTGAAGTCTTCTCTTGAAGGCTTCTCATCTTCTTGACTTGGTCCAAGCTTGATCCAAAAGCTCCTTGGATCACACCGTGCTAGCTCCAAATCTTGACATGTTATCCTTTGTTGAGCTATGCACCTACTAAGATCTTGATAATGAATCTGTCACTAATTAAACACAAGATCATTAGTAAACATAACTTCATGAGTTGATCATCATCAAAACTAGGGTGATAGACTTTTGGGCCAACAATCTCCCCCTTTTTGATGATGACAAAACTCATGAGGTTATATATGCATGGATTAAAGTAAAGCTTCAAGGAAGCTCCCCCTTAACTCATGCATACAAAATAAATAATAGATATGACAATGAGGCACATGAATATGTATGCAAGTATGGAGAAAAAACATGCAACAAGCATAAATCAAAATCTTTTTCTCCTATTTGCAATACAAAAATATATATATGCATAAATAACAAGGAAGACAAATACTACTCTCCCCCTTAAGCAATGAAAACATGCATATATACTCAAATACTTCTCCCTCTTTTTGTCAATCATCAACAAAGGGTTCAAAGTAAAATCAAATCAAACAAATTTTTCTCCCCCTTTTTGTCAAAAATAAAGAGATCAAGAAGGGGTGAAACAAATCAATCAATAAAGATTTATATGCGATATACATTCATGAAGAGGAAGACGCTAAGTTAGCTTCCCTACACATATGCATTACATGAAGAAGGGATGACAAGCCCTAACTCACATAACACATATTATGTAATGCATAAGAGGAGATGTGAAGCCCCCCTACACACGTATATCATATAAAGAAGAGTTGTCAAGCTCCTCAATTATAATATACTCAACATGAATCCTTATGTAAGAGAGATGTTAAGCTCTCCTTGCATATAGGAGATACAAATCAAACATTTTGAATTTTCTTTTTTTGAAATTTTGAACTTACGTAATAAAACACATTTTGAGATATCAAATCAACATATTTTTTTTTAATGTCAATAGTAAACATATGAAAAAAAAAAATTTTTTTCATCATAAACTTTGTGCTTTTAAAAATGTGAGCCAATTGTGAGTTAAGCACATGGAAATCATATATATGTATGAGAAATGAGTATACCAAGTGAAATTGAAACATACATATATATAAGAAACAAAATATGAGTATATACAAAATAAGTTCATATTGATACCAATTGAAACGATTCAATGATATCAATTGACATAACAATAAAATCAAGTGTATATCTCATAAACCTACCACCCTTCATATGCACAAGGTAAAAGATTTTCAATTAAACTTACAAGGCATACACGCCAATCCATCCTCCCATAGATGGTAGGGGTTTTCAAAAATAGATTTAAAAATAAGCTTAGTTTGAAAAACTCTACCAAATGAAGAATTTGCACTAGAAAAATATTTTAAAACTAGTGAGGAATCCTTCAAGTAAGGAATAAAGTAAAAAGAAATGTCAATAAATCTCAATATTCCTTTAAATCATCACACACACATTTTTTTATCAAGAAAATATATATTTCAAGATATATGTATGTTTTGACAACACAATAAGTATACATACTTATCTCTTAAACACAATTGAGTCTATATAAATAGATTTGCATTAAAGGCAAATGACTCAAGAGGTATACATGTATATCTTAAAGTTTGGCAAAATACACATATACATGAAATGAAAAACACATGATCATAAATCAAATCCAAAAAGTGGGAATATAAGTTTAAAAATGTATGTATCATCAAAACCAAGCAATACAAGCACATTTCATGGGTTCAAATAAGCGTTCAAGCACAAATATAAATAGATTTATTTGTGGCCCACGATATGTACAAGTATAAATCCTAGTGTTGACAAAAACTAACATATAAACTAATATTCAAATCATGAAGCATCAAATTTTGAGAAAAATAGAATCATGTGTCAATAAAAAAATTATTTGAAGAATAAATAACTAGTATAAATTGTTTTTGGAAAACTAGTTAAAGATCCTTCAAATATATCAAATCTTATGTTTTTCATAAACATAACTAGATACATAAAAATTTAAGCACTCATGGTCTATAAGGCTCAAAATGTTTTTAATAAAAATGTGAGTGTTAAATGATCATGTAAATAGCATTTTTATGAAAATAGTCAATGAAGCTCATAAGTCACATTTTTAACAAAAACACGAAAAATCATTTTTAATCAAAACACTAATCTTCATGGTATATGTATGATTAATCCAATCCTAACAATACACATACATATCCCAAATCTAAAAGAGTCTATTAATGATGTTTGCATGAAGGCAAGAGACTCACGGGTATACATGTATATTTATTAGATTTGAATTAAAAATACATATACATGAAGTAAAGCATAAAAATTGGCAAAGCATGTATAAATGAGAATCATCAAAATTAGTCTATACATATGCATATAGTGGGTACAAATGAGCATAAAGAGTGAATGTATATGAATCAATTTGATACTCACTAAGTGTACATGTATAAAAGTAAGTTTGACACATTCTACATCTAAGCATGTAAATACCACATGAAGCACAAAAATATGAACATGCTATATGATATATGAAATTAAAAGCATGTACATAAAAGTAGGAGTTTAGAAATTGTTACCAACTCCAAAGCTCCAAATATGGTGGTCTTTCCACCAAAGATCCTTGATAGCGATGCATCCAAATGTTTGTCCATCAAGTCTATTGCATCCACTACCAAGGCACCAATCCTCTCACGTCTTGTGAGAGTCCTCACCTACATCAAAAGCAAATGATGGGGGTTTTGGTACCCATATTTTCTTGTAGGGTCCACGGGGGTTAGCTTTGTTGTAAGGAACCCAAAATCTTTTATAATTAGCAAAAATTAGAGAATTAATATTATCATAACAAAACTTGCTAAATGGCCTTTGCGGCCACAATGTGTACATATGTACACATAGTATGCTTATGTGTAGGAGTGTGATCATGTTGAGCAACATAAGCAAATGCATGGTTATGATGTGCATGAATGTGTGGAGTTTGTTTCTTTGAAAACATTGACTCCAACCTAGAATGATTAAAAGCACAAGAGTTCAAGGTTGAACTCAAACCATCCATTTTATTTTTCAAAAACTTTTATCTCATTAGTGGTGGCATGTAAAGCATGATGAGATAAAGAATCATTTTTCTTTTTCTTTTGTGAAATAAAATCTTTTTCTTTTTCAACAAATTTTCTTTTCAAAGTAATATTTTCTTGAAAAACAACTTCCTTTTGTTTTTCCACAAATCAATTTTATTTTTCAAAGTATTGTTTCCTTCACACAAATCATTCAATTTTGAAAATAAGGAAACATTCTCATTTTTCAAATCTTTATTTTCCTTTTCTAAGCATGCAATCTTAGATTTGAAAGAATCAGTTTCTTTAAGCATGCAATCAAAATCCTTTTTCAAATTTTTGTTATCTTTTTCTAAACATGCAATACTAGATTTAAATGAATCTTGTTCTATATGCATGCAAGCAATGTTCTTTTTCAATTTTTTATTTTCTTTCTTAAGCATGTCATATTTATCAAGAATGTTTGGCAAAATGAAGTGAGCTCATCATATGACATGTCCTCATCATCGGATTCGGAATTTACCTCAAGGGGTTATCCCCTTGGACCGTGTAGCACACGTTGGAGGTATTGCTTCAACATCCGAATCGCTCCCCGCATAGTATTGTTCATTTTCACCGAGGGAGATGAGGGTATTCCACACTACAAAAGCCGAATCAAAGTTAGAAACTCTAGATAAATAAACATCATCTAGGGTTGACTTTAAAGCATGAAGGGCTTTTGCATTAGCCTCAAAATTCTTACCATTTGAACAATATGAATCATTAGATATGGCAAGATAAACATGAATGCCTAAGGCCTTGAGGTACAATGACATCTTAACCTTCCAAATGTTGATGTTAAGGATGTCAAAGGTGGGTGGTGACATGAAGTCCAATGTGTGTGTACAAAAATATTGTGATTAGCCTAAAAATGAGGATCTTTTACTCTAGGTTGTTAGACCAAAATAAGAGTACCAAGCTCTGATACCAATTTAAATCACCTAGAGGGGGGTGAATAGGTGATGGCTAATCTAATGGTCACTTAATGCCAATTGATGCAAATAATGCGGAAGTTTAAAAACAATTATGACCTAATTAAATCTTTTATACTATATACTATGTATAACATAAGAGTGTTGCCGAATCCCCGTGAAGGGCTCTGGACAAACTCCTCTAGATTCCCCTTGAATGGGTTGAGGTGCCGCGTTGGCTCTCTTGGTTGAATACAAGTGTTAGTCACAATCCCAAGCAATATATCAATATGAGCACATAAGTATATCAAGCATGTAAAGATTGATAAAAAAGGAATGCAAGATATAACAATAGAGATAGAGATAGAGAGAGGAATGGCAATCGCAAACACAAGGGTATGTTTCGAGGTTCGAGCACACTTGCTCTACATCCCCGCCTTCGACACACGAAGGATTTCCACTATGCAAGATCCCAATGGATCTCTCCTCGGTGCCGCAACACCTACAAGCCCTCGGACTCCCTAGTCCCGTACACACCGCAAGCCCACCGGCTCGCCGAGGCCGCACCTCAAACAACCGAGTCCGCACCCGAACTCAAAACAACGACGAGCACACACTTGCCCGTCTCCTCAAAAGAACAAGAAAAGATCTTTGGTGATCACAACACTTTGATCACCTAACAAAAACTCTCACAACACAATCCTATGGATGGATTAGGCAATGGATAGCTCAAGTGATTGTGAGAAAGCAAGGAAAGAAACTTTGGTGAAAAACTCAAGAAATCTCTTTTAACACTCTTTATAAAAACTTCCCTTTAGATAGGAAATATTTGCTCACTATTTTGTGGAGAAAACCCTTTAAAAAGTCTGGGAAAAACTGGCTCAAAGCTCTCCTAAAATCTTGTATGAAAACAATGACAAGACCCCCCAATTTATAGGCCAGAAAAATATAGCCGTTGGGATCTGTCAGTACTGCCGGTCGACGGCCCGGTCGACCGCCAACGGTCGGATTTCTGACCGTTGGAGCCCCGGTCGACCGGTGCGGTCGACCGACTTTCCAGAGAGCACTGCTCTCTGGAGCGGTCGACCGGCACGGTCGACCGGCCACCAGTACACACAGGCGTGCACGTTTGTGTACGTCGGTCGACCGACTTCAGGATTAGTCGACTAGTTAAATCGACTAGTCGACTTGGCTGAAGCCTGAAACAGTTTTTCTGGGATAAAAAGTTTGTCTTTTTGGCTCATATAAAATCCCATAAAATACATAAAAATCTACAAAAATAGTTTAACCAATATACTTTGATATACAAATATGCTTGCACAAAATCAAGGCATGTTATAAAAGATTGGACTATATTTTGTAACTTGGAAATATTTGGCCCATGATAAAAAAACTGTATTTTTCTAACACAATATTTTCCAAAATATATATTTTTTTAAATCTTCATCAAATACAAAAACAAGATATACTTTTAAGGCATAGTGTGTATGGATATGATCCACTACACAATCATAATGAAATATCTATGTTTTTGTCATAAAGCTCTAAACTTGGTTTTGGTTAAAGTATAAGTATATGAGAAATACCAAAAACCAAAATATGATATTTTTCCAAAAATGAAAGTCTTTTCTAAATCTGAAAATTCTTTTATGAAAAGACAATAAATTCAAGAGTGTGTGTGTGATATCTACTTGAGCAATCCACCAACTATCTATCCTTTACATTTTTAACTAAAACAAAAACTAAATCTTATACCTAGACACAAGTCTTCATCTTCTTGAAGTCTTCCCTTGAAGGCTTCTCATCTTCTTGACTTGGTCCAAGCTTGATCCAAAAGCTCCTTGGATCACACCGTGCTAGCTCCAAATCTTGACATTTTATCCTTTGTTGAGCTATGCACCTACTAAGATCTTGATAATGAATCTGTCACTAATTAAACACAAGATCATTAGTAAACATAACTTCATGAGTTGATCATCATCAAAACTAGGGTGATAGACCTTTGCGCCAACAATCCTGAATAGCTTTAGTAAGCTCATCATTATTATGACAAATAAGAATGGACTCAATGCATATCCTTGATGCAATTCAATTGTGATAAAAAAACATCACTTTTATGCCTTCACAAGTTCTGACATTTGCCACTACTCCATCATACATGTCCCTGATTATGTCAATATATTTGATGTGGACTCCCTTTTTCATCAATGTCTACCATAATACCTCTCTTAGCACCTTCTTATGAGTTTTTTCTAAATCAATAAAGACCATATGTAAATTTCTCTTCCTCTCTTTAAAACACTCTATAAGTTGACGAAGCAAATGAATAGCCTCTGTCGTCGATCGCCCTAGCATGAACCCAAACTGGTTCTCTGATATTTTAACATTCTTTCTTAACATGTGTTCAATTACCCTTTCCCAAAGCTTCATAGTAGGACATATGAGTTTTATTCCACGATAGTTTGAACAACTCTAGATTTCACCCTTGTTCTTATAGAGAAGTATTAGGGTACTTTTCTTATAGAGAGGTACTTTTGGTGACAAGACAAAAGCTAAAAATGTAAATCAAGGATTTGAATCTAGTTAAAAGGTTAACTTAATCATCTAATGGTCCTTTGAAATCTTAATTAAATTTGAAAATTGAAATTTAATCATTTGAAAACAATAATATCATTAATAGTTTTCGTATATCGAATTTCTTTGTTATACCCTTTTTGTAATTCCATCATATTGAGCCTTAACAAAGTCAATTTTCGAAAGACATGCATTGGCACGTGTTAAAAATTTAGAAAAATATAACTAAATAAAAATGTAAAGAAACAAAAAAAGGTTAACATTTTTGACCCAGTACCCGCAAAATATTATTATTTTTTGAGCGTATAAAATATTAATTTTATGAATTTGCGTGTGTGTTAAAACTTTACTAGTAAAAATAACTTGTCTCAGGTCCTGGGAGTGCCAATATGAGATATGTCTCAACCAGTATAGACTGGGTCATGCTGCTGAGACAGTGGAGTGCCATGCTCTGATATCTTTTAACAAAAGTCTTGATAGACACTCCTTTCTTTTGCTTGGCTGCAAGGAGAGTTGGCACTGAAATTTCTATATCGTCTTTGAAAAAACTGTTAGCCCAGAGGCCTTCCACTCTAGTTTTGATGATGATTAACTCATGTAGTTATAGTTTACTAATAATCTTCTGATGTTTAGTTTCAGATACTTAACTAAGATATTAGTAGGTGATTAGCTTCAACAAAGGTATTTTGGAGCTTTTCACATGATGATTCAAGAGCCCGAGCGTAAAAATTCATTTCTAGCACTCGTTTGAGTCAAGCTCGGTGGATCACGTTTGGATCGAGTCGACTTGGAGACGGCGCTCTACAAGAAGACTTCGGTCATAGTTTAGTTTGTTATTTAGATCCATTTGTAAAGACTAGATAGTGTAATATGCTCAAGTTCACAACACACACACTAGTTTCTAGTTTCATGTTTATTGGTTTTCGGTTTTTGGTTTAATCGATCTTGATTTTCATGAATAAATAGAATCAAAACAAGTTTACATGGTTTAATGTATATTGGATTTGTTCTATATACATGTATGCTTCATATCTTAGACAAACTTATTTTGATATGCCTATTCATGTGTTTGGAGTTTTGTGTTTTAACAAAACATATTTTCGGATTTAATACCAAAAACATTGGTATATATATCTTTCATGGTTATTGGATTTATATCCATATGCAACATGCTTCAAGTTGTTTAAATATCTTGTTTTTGTACTTGGATGAGTTTTGAAAAAATCGGATTTCCATTTAAAAAATCCAAGTTTTAGAAAATACGGTTTTTGGTTTTCGGCAAAATTTCTAAGTTACAAAAATAGTTCAACTGTTTGTAACATGTCTTGATTTCACTCAAACATGTTTGATTTTCAATGTATTATACTGAAACTATTTTTGTGAATTTTTAGAAATTTTAAGGGATTTTATAGGATAATAAAAACCCAGTTTTCAAATACCTAAAACAGCCCTGCCAGGCTCTGGCGGTCGACCGGGCCGTCGACCGGACCCAGAGTCGGTCGACTGGACTGGTCGACCGACGTACACAAGGTCGTGCTCGCTGACCTGCCACTTGGGCCGGTCGACCGAGCGGTCGACCGACTGCAAGTACCCCACTCTCGGGTAGGGGCGGTCAACCGGACGGTCGACCGTGAGGCTTGGCACGGTCGACCGTGAGGCTTGGCACGGTCGACCGAGCGGTCACCGGCCAGAGAGCAAGTGCTCTCTGGATTGGCACGGTCGACCGGGCGGTCGACCGACAGGCCCAACGGTCACTTTTTTGACCGTTGGCCGGTCGACCGGCAGTTGACCGGAAGGCCAATCTGGGCCTAGTCAGCTCCCAACGGCTAGTTTCTTTTCTAACCTATATATTTGGGTTTTGTGGGCTATTTTGTAACCAGTTTTTAGAGAGAGAAAAATTCCTGATCTTCTTAAGTGTTTTAACACTTATTTTTCAAAAGAGTTTTGTGTTTTAAAAGATCAATCTTCATTTGTTTTAAAAGTGTTTTTAATTCAAAGAAAATAGTCTTTTGGGAATTGGTTTTTGGTCTAAAAATTCTATATCTATTTGGTGTTTTTCCCAAGTGATTTTCTTTGATCAAAACACTTTGTTTTCCACACTTGAGCCATATCTTGCTATCCTCTCTATAGGATCTTGATTTTGTGAAAAAATTAGTTTGTGGTTGTGGAAACCACCAAGTTATAGACCCTCCTACTTTGTGTTATCCCTTTTGTGTAGAGGTTGATTTGTGGAGTGGTGGTTTTGTGCCTTATCCCTCTAGTGAGAGGTTGATTGGTTGTATTGGCTTTGTGCCTATCCCTCATTTGTGAGGTTGATTTGTGGTGACTTTGTGCCTAGCCTCTAAGTGTAGAGGTTGTGTTTGTAATTGAGAGAGGTGTTGTGTACTCCCGGTTGTATTGCCCTAAATCCTGAGTGGAGGTTCCCTGTGTGGGAGTCCTGTGTGAACAAGTTAGTGGAAATTCTTCTGTGTGAAGGCGAGGACGTAGAGCTGTGTGCTCGAACCTCGAAACATATCTCGGTGTGTGCGTTTGATCCACTTTCTCTAACTCTCTCTCTATTACTTTGTGCATCTATTCATATTACCATATCATATACATGCCTGTGTTGTTTGTGTGTGCCTCACTTGTGTTTAACCACGAGAGCTTCATATAACATCTCAACTCTTATTAAGAGGAATCAAGAGGAGTTAGTCCAGAGCCCTTCATCGGGAATTCGGCTACACTCATTGGTTACACTAAGTGTGTTGCAATTTAAGTTTTTAATTTTCGCATTTAGTTCATTAGATTAGCCGTACACCTATCACCCCCCTCTAGGTGTACTTTCAATTGGTATCAGAGCCTACGCTCCTGATATTAGGTTTAACCACCTAGGAGTGTGATCTTGGTTTGCTAATCTATCATTTGCATTTGCACATTTATATTGTTTACACACACTCATGGATTGCTTGTCACTCCCATGTTTGATGTTTCCAACATTGACATGTGAAAATTTAGGATGTCCATGTATCTAAAAACCCTAGGCTTGCATGTTTTCCTTGCCGTTACCAAGAAATCCTATCTTGGTAATAACAAGCATATAGAGGCCAATGCACAAGCCCTTGAGGCACTTAGAAGCACGCTTAATAAAAAATATTTGTGCTTAGTTTCTAACTGTGATTCTGCCTTTGCAGTGTGGAACACGTTGACCATCTCCGAGCTACAAATGCCCAACATTGTGGAGGATGAATCTAGTGGAGAATCCGAGCAACAATGCTACATGGTCCAACGGAATGACTCCCTTAAGGTAAACTCGAAAACTCAATTAGATAATGATGATGCTAGTTCTTCTTGTGATGATTATGTGGATCCAAATGCTTTGAATGAAGAACTATCAATTGTTTGTGAAAAATTGTTAGAAAAATATAATTTTTTGAAAAAGAAGAGTTTTAAACTTAACAAAGAAAATAAGGATTTTTGTTCAAGACTTGATTTGGTTTTACAAGAGAAGGAAGAGATTTCATGTGAACTTGACTCACTTAAATCTCAACTAGACCTTGCCCTAAAGGAATGAGATCTTAGCTTCAAAACTTGATTTGTGTGTAAACGAGAATGATTCCTTGAAAATAAAAATTGCTTCTATTTCAATGGAATTGGAAATTGTTTTAAATAAAAATATTTCTTTGAAAAATGATTTTGATTCACATGTTTGCCATGCTAGTGTAGCTTCTAGCTCACCTATTGAATGCACCTCTTCTTCTAGAATTGATAATGATATTTGTTTGTTAAAGAAGAGTGTGAATTATTTGGGCTCCACTTTGAGCCATTGTGCCATGAACCACTCACGTTTGGAATCTATGTTTCAAAAGAAACAAGTTTCATCTTTACATGCACACCATCCATGGCATACACATGCTTCGCACGTTCATGCACATCACACTATGTATGCTCATGTGTACACTTGTACACATTGTGGACGTAAGGGCCACCTTACTAAGTTTTGCTATGATCATTTACATGATTCAAATTTAGCAACTAAATTTGTTTGGGTTAGGAAAGGAACTAACCCCCATGGACCCAAAAGACTGTGGGTACCAAAGACCACCCCTATTGTATTTGATGTAGGTGTGGGCTCTCTCATGACGTGAGAGCGATGGTGCCTTGAGGTGGATGCGTTCCGAGATTAAAGAGGACGATTTGGATGCATCACTTTCAAGAAAAGTTTGGTGGGAGGACCACCTTGTTTTGGAGACATGGAGAGTTGCCCTCATGCTTTTGATAACTATCTCTTACTCCTCATTATGTTTGCATGCTTTTAGATCATTCATTTATAGCATGTATTGTTTTAATGTTCATTATGTCATATGCCATGCTTATTAGTCCTATGGCATGCATGATTAGTATTTGAGACACCCATGTTTATATGGACCCATATTTAGTGTTCTCACTTTAGTTTAACTAATATGTATATCCTAAATCTAATGCATGTGCATTTGCCATAATGATCATATGAGTTTTGTTTTGATGCTTCATGTTTTGATTACATGCTTGGATGTTAGTTTTCATTAAAATTTGGATATATACTTGTACAACTAATGAGCCACAAATAGATTATTACATGTTTGTGCTTGAACGCTCGTTTGTACTCATTAGATGTACTAGTATAACCTAGTTTTGATGATCCACGCATTTGACTTGTATTCCCATTTTGTACATGTTTTCATGTTTATGTTTAACTTCATGTATATGTCTATTTTGTCTAAACTATTAGCTATACATATACATCCTTGAGTCACTTGCCTTCATGCATATACTTTTGTGGACTCGTTATGTTTTGGATATGTATGTATACTTTAGTTTGTACATGACATACATATACGTTTGAAGCATTCTAGTTTTGATGATTTTCATGTTTTTTTAAGGAATTTTATATTGAGCTAATTAACTAGTTTCATGATAATCTGTTTCACATATTCCTTATACACTCACTTTATTTATTGTTTTCTCATGACTTTATTTTCATGAGTATAATTTGTGCTTTATAGATTTCGAGTGTTTAGTGATCATGTGATTTACATAGTTTTCATAGAATATATTTTTGTTTTATTACTTACTTGAAGGATTTCGTACTAGTTTACAAATTTTTCTTATAACTAGTTCGTATTCTTCATTTTGGTAGAGTTTTTCAAACATACTATATTTTCAAACCTATTTTTGAAAAACCCTACCCATTAAGGGCGGTTGGTTGGTGACCATGCCTTGTATGCTTAATATTGAAAATCTTTAAAACATGTGCATGAAATGGGAAGCAGGTATTATGAGTTATACACTTGATCTTATTATATTTTCAATTGGTATCATTAGATCTTTTCAATTGGTATCACTATTGATATTCATTTTGTAAACTCACATATGTTTATATATATATATGCTTACACTTCAAATAGTATCAATTTCGATTAGTATTTAATTTTCATACATATATATATGCTTTATTTGTGCTTACTATATCTCTATATCTTAGAGCACAATTTTGGTTATGCTAAGCTTGATTTCTTTAATGACTATTATATTTCAATTGGTTATGTTTCAATTAGTATCATATACAAGCTTATGCATCATTTTATTTGGTATTTCATAAAGGGGGAGAAAATTCATATTTCACCTTTCAATTATTTGTTATTCTACTCCCACACTTTATGTAAAAATGATTTTAAAAAAGGATATTAATTATTTTTGGTATCATATGCTTTTAATGAGAAATTACTTTCAATTGGTACTAATCTTTTCAAATTGGTATCAAGATTACCTATAAGTTTACTTACAATTGGTATTAAATTTTTGATTAAATACTTCAAAATGATTTATCTACTATCAATTGGTATTTATATTTATATTAAAACATTTGTTTTATGTACCACATTATGTACCTTCAATTAGTATGTTTTGTTTTATTGTAAATTGATATCATGATGCACTAAATTGATATATTTTTTCCTTACAATTGGTATCAAGAAGAAAGTTTTGTTTTGATTTCACCCCTTATTGATTTTTTTGTTTGTTTAAGACAAAAGGGGGAGAATATTGTTTTTTTTGACCCCTTTATTGATGCTTGATAAAAGGAGAGAGAAAGATTTTGAGTTTACATATGCATATTTGTGTTTTTGCATATATTGAGTTTATGTATATGAGAAAAATGATTTTGAGAGTTTAAACAAAAAGGGGGAGAAGGCTTTTGAAACATATGTTTGTTTTATGCATGTTTCTCTCTCCTAGTTGTTGCATACTTTTGTTTAGTATCATGTGTTTCATTAAATATCTTATGTTTATTATTATGCATGAGTTAAGGGAGAGCTTCCTTGAAGCTTAACTTTAATCCATGCAAATATAACTCCACGAGTTTTATCATCATCAAAAAGGGGGAGATTGTTTGCCCAGAGGCCTTCCATTCAAGTTTTGATGATGATTAACTCATGTAGTTATAGTTTACTAATAATCTTGTGATGTTTAGTTTCAGATACTTAACCAAAATATTAGTAGGTGATTAGCTTCAACAAAGGTGTTTTGGAGCTTTTCACATGGTGATTAAGAGCCCGAGCGCCAAAGTTCATTTCTAGCACTCGTTGGAGTCAAGCTCGGTGGATCACGTTTGGATCGAGTCGACTTGGAGACGGCGCTCTACAAGAAGACTTCGGTGCATAGTTTAGTTTGTTATTTAGATCCATTTGTAAAGACTAGATAGTGTGATATGCTCAAGTTCACAACACACACTTGTTTCTAGTTTCATGTTTATTGATTTTCGGTTTTTGGTTTAACCGATCTTAGTTTTCATGAATAGATAGAATCAAAACAAGTTTACATGGTTTAATGCATATTAGATTTATTCTATATACATGTATGCTTCATATCTTAGACAAACTTATTTTGATATGTCTATTCATGTGTTTGGAGTTTTGTATTTTAAAAAAACATATTTTCGGATTTAATATCAAAAACATTGGTATATATATCTTTTATGTATATTGGATTTATATACATATGCAACATGCTTCAAGTTGTTTAAATATCATGTTTTTGTATTTGGATGAGTTTTGAAAAAATCGGATTTCCATTTGAAAAATCCAAGTTTTAGAAAATACGGTTTTTGATTTTCGGCAAAATTTCTAAGTTACAAAAATAGTTCAACTTGTTTGTAACATGTCTTGATTTCACTCAAACATGTTTGATTTTCAATGTATTATACTGAAACTATTTTTTTGGATTTTTAGAAATTATAAGGGATTTTATAGGATAATAAAAACCCAGTTTTCAAATCCCTAAAACAGCCCTGCCAGGCTCTGGCGGTCGACCGACCGGCCCGGTCGACCGGACCGGTCGACCGACGTGCACAAGGTCGTGCACGCTAACCTGCCACTTGGGCCGGTCGACTGAGCAGTCGACCGACTGCAAGTACCCCACTCTCGGGTGCGGGTGGTCGACCGCACGGTCGACCTTGAGGCTTGGCACGGTCGACCGAGCGGTCGACCAGCCAGAGAGCAAGTGCTCTCTGGATTGGCACGGTCGACCGGGCGGTCGACCGGCAGCCCAACGGTCACTTTTTTGACCGTTGGCCGGTCGACCGGCCGGTTGACCGGAAGGCCAATCTGGGCCTAGTCAGCTCCCAACGGCTAGTTTCTTTTCTAGCCTATATATTTTGGTTTTGTGGGCTGTTTTGTAACCAGTTTTTAGAGAGAAAAATTCCTGATCTTCTTAAGTGTTTTAACACTTGTTTTTCAAAAGAGTTTTTGTGTTTTAAAAGATCAATCTTCATTTGTTTTAAAAGTGTTTTTAATTCAAGAAAATAGTCTTTTGGGAATTGGTTTTTGGTCTAAAAATTCTATATCTATTTGGTGTTTTTCCCAAGTGATTTTCTTTGATCAAAACACTTTGTTTTCCACACTTGAGCCATATCTTGCTATCTTCTCTATAGGATCTTTATTTTATGGGAAAATTAGTTTGTAGTTGTGGAAACCACCGAGTTGTAAACCCTCCTACTTTGTGTTATCCCTCTTGTGTAGAGGTTGATTTGTGGAGTGGTGGCTTTATGCCCTATCCCTCTAGTGAGAGGTTGATTGGTTGTATTGGCTCTGTGTCTATCCCTCATTATGAGGTTGATTTGTGGTGGCTTTGTGCCTAGCCTCTAAGTGTAGAGGTTGTGTTTGTAATTGGAGAGGTGTTGTGTACTCCCGGTTGTATTGCCCCAAATCCTGAGTGAAGGTTCCCTGTGTGGGAGTCCTGTGTGGACAAGTTAGTGGAAATCCTTCTGTGTGAAGGCGGGGACGTAGAGCTGTGTGCTCGAACCTCGAAACAAATCTCGATGTTTGCGTTTGATCCACTTTCTCTAACTTTCTCTCTATTACTTTGTGCATCTATTCATATTACCATATCATATACATGCTTGTGTTGTTTGTGTGTGCCTCACTTGTATTTAACCACGAGAGCTTCATATAGCACCTCAACTCTTATTCAGAGGAATCAAGAGGAGTTAGTTCAGAGCCCTTCACCGGAAATTCGGCTACACTCGTTGGTTACACTAAGTGTGTTGCAATTTAAGTTTTTAATTTTCGCATTTAGCTCATTAGATTAGCCGTACACCTATTCACCCCCCCTCTAGGTGTACTTTCAAAAACGAGCTAGAAATAACTTCTCAAGGTCGGCCCATGTCTTGATTGAGCCGGTAGAAAGTTTCATGAACCATTCGAAGGCGACCCCCTTAAGAGTGCCAATGAACAACGAGCTATAATAGCATCACTTGATACTATTGATACTAC
The DNA here is from genome assembly GCA_038442645.1 of Agave tequilana. Classification (NCBI taxonomy): domain Eukaryota; kingdom Viridiplantae; phylum Streptophyta; class Magnoliopsida; order Asparagales; family Asparagaceae; genus Agave; species Agave tequilana. The sequence continues at coordinate 20,607 of JAVJIF010011444.1, forward strand.
ATTCCCAGTTTGGAACTTAAAGTAGTATATGTGTTGGTTTGGTGACCCTTTACCATCGAAAGTATGGAGGGTCGGTGCCTTGAACTTGGAGGGTAGGGAGTCGTATCTCATTCTGTTGGGTAGGGCTGAATTATCTCCATATCTTGAAGGTTGCCTCAGTTTGCAAGGGCCGCGAGGAATTGCTCCAATTCACTCATTCTTTGAAATGATGAGATCTATAATCTGAGTTATTCTCCTCTTCAGATGAAGATTTGAGGGGCTCAGAGATGGATGCTCTTCACTTTCAGTGTTTGCAGAAGATGAGCTCTCCCTTCCTTCCTTTTGCGCTTGGACTTCTTGGAAGGAGTTTTGTTCTTTGATTTCTTTTTCCCCTTAAGCAGTTGTGAAAGCATCTACTTAAGGGTGTCGATAGATTCCAGCTGCGCTCGAATTATATCGAGCTGTTCTCTTTGGACTCGGCCTGCTCTTTCAATTGCTTGGCCACTTTTTCGGGGGTTCCTGCCATGTAAGCAAAAGTTGTTGTCTCCAAAGTAGAATTTGAAGACTGGGATTCGATGATGGCAGAGTGCTTATTGTTCACCTCAATTTTTCTAGCTAACAAACTATAGTCGACTGGGCAATTATTCCCGTACGGGTCCAAGTGTGTCGGTAAACCCCTTCAGGTTCGACAAAAATATCCTTCGAACTTAAATATCGGTCAACATCCGACTCCTCTGAACTGACAGCCAATTGCTTCCTTTTTGACTTGTTTGGTGTGAAACTCGGTCCCACCATGCTTGCAGTCACCTCTAGGTATACGATGTCAGAGAATGACTTCTTTTTTCGAGATCGTCATCTCTTGGCCAAATTTGAAGCCGTTGACAATCGGCTAAAAGCTGAGAGCTTGGTTATCTAAAAGACACAATGGCAATCAGAAAGTACTGCTGAGATGAGCCGCTTGCAGTCGCATTGAGGAGTGATTTGGTGGACACTCCTCTTCTTTATCAGGTAGTCTCTCAGGTCTGTTGCGGGAATATCTGAGAAACTAGCCTCAAACCCATAGGGTGAGAGCTTTTTGGCTCTTTATATCTTAAAGACATACCATTCTAAATACCGGTTTCACAATTTTTTTTTAAAACGTGAACCTCACGTGGTGTTGAAACGTGGATCTTCAGCATTTTGCTCAACGCGGACATCACGTTTGGTATTAGAAAGGCGGGAAACGCGTTCTGGTACAGGTAGAAATGGGGGTCTCGTGTTTTAGAGCAGGCAAAATATGCGTCTCGCGTTTGAACGCTGAAACACGTAGTTGAGGAATGCGGGACTCACGTTCTAGAACAAAAAAATTGTCCTCACGTTGCTTTAAGAAAACGCGGGTGTGAACCTCGCGTTCTGTATCTGCTGGACAGATTACGTCCGCAGAATTTTTAATTTGTTGTCAATGAGCGAGACGTCTTCGTCGACGTTTAGCATTCCGGTTGAGTCTCAAGGGTTGCTGGAAACCCTCAGCAACCTGAAATTGTAGAGTACAAAGAGGAGAGTGATGGCAGAATTGATCTTCACCATCGCCTTGATCGTGTGCTGATGCATTAGTCCTGCAGGTCTCCTGAGAGACACTGCACAAGCCACGTGGGCTGCACGAGAGGTTTTCAGAATCTTATCTGAAGTGGCACTGCTTGCGTTGTGAGCAAAAGTGCAGGCCACTTTTGGAGAAATTTCCGAAGAGGTTCGAGAGCGAGTCCCCAAATAGACTTTGTGGTGCTGCCACATTGTCTTGGAGCTAGCGGAGCCTGAGGAAAGAAATTTCTCGAACCTTCCTTGGTCGAATTCAATAACGAGGGATTCTACCGTCCTCTCAAGGAGTTGTACGTCAGCTTGTACCATGACATTCTTATCAATAGAAAATGAAATCCCCAGCGGAGTCGTCATCTTTTGTTTGGTCGAAAAATAATGCGAAGTAAAATTTCTTTGAGTGGATGAAATATTACAACAGAATAATTCTGATTACAAAAGAGGGAGAATATCTAGATCTCCTCTTTGTTTAGGGCTGGCTCTTGATGTGACAATGAAGAGTGATTTGTATTCTCTATTGACTGGCTGAACGACAAGCTTCTCTTTGGGGTGCTCTCAAAACATAATTAGAAAAGAACTTTATTTTTAACACATTAACTGTTTAGAATCCACTGATTTCTCCCTTTCTTTCTCACTGAGAATCTCTGTTGTTGAAAAGAAAAAAGCTTTTAGCTTGAGAATTCTCTTCCTTAAGTCTCAGAAAAAGCCTCCCCTTCCTCATAACTCTTGAGGCTATTTATAGGGGGCTATAGGGGTATAATTATCTCCTAGAATCCCTTCATAATGGGAATTAACTCACCATTATGTGGGGAGTTAATTGACCCAGTAATTGAGGTCAATCACAACAGAAATGTGGTCTCGAGCTGGACGCAGACCTCACGTTTTTGTGTAGATGCGGCACTCAAAGTCCGCGTTGAAGTCAAAACACAAAGTTCTCAGGCACGCGTTTGAAAAGAGATGTGAAGTTATTCAGACCCGTGCTTGAAATGAGACGCGGACTTACTCAGACCCACATTTGAAGTGAGAAACGGAGTTGTTCGGACCTGCGTTTGAAGTGAGATGCAGAGTTGCTCATACCCGCGCTTGCAGGGAGATGCGGAGTTGCTCAGATCCATGTTTTGAAGTCCATGTTTGGCCATGGACATGAGGCTCATGTTTTAGTTGAGATGAGGACTTGGCTCTAATGATTTTTAGATAGCCTACAATGCAACCAGACAATTTTGAAGCCAAAGGTTTAAAAAAATCTGGTTTGCAAACTAAAAAATTCATTTATGATCTATAGGAAGCATCTAAATTTGATCAAGTAATATCTGATTTTAGTTTTAAGGAGAATATAGTTGATCAATGTATTTTTCATAAATTTAAAGAGAGTAGACTTATATTTCTTGCGCTATACATAGATGACATTCTACTAGCTAGTAACAATATAGTTTTTCTACTTGAGACGAAGAATTTTTTCTCAAAGAACTTTGAGATGAAAGGTCTTGGAGAAACTTCTTTTGTGCTAGGCATCCAGATTCAACGTGACAGGACATGTGAAATATTAAGTTTATCATAAAAGGCGTATATCAATAAGGTGCTAGATAGATATGACATGAATAATTACTCTTTGGGTGATATGCTTGTCACTAGAGGAGATAAGTTGAGTCTACTCCAATGTCCTAAGAACGACCTACAGAAAGAGCAAATAAAAGACATTTTATATGCATCAGCAATTGAAAGTCTGATATATGCTCAAATTTGTGTCCGTCCAGACATAGCATATGCCGTTGAGAAACTTGACAGATACTTAATCAATCCTATGATTGATCACCAGAAGACTGTCAAGAAGCTAATGTTATACCTATAAAAAAACCAATGACTACATGTTTACATACAAAAAATCTGATCAGTTGCAGCTAGTTATATACACAGATTAAGATTATGCTAGATGTATCGACAATAGGAAGTACACTTCAGTTTACATTATCCTGATTGCAAGAAGATGATGAATTTAGTCGAGAGGTGATTATAGCTACACTGTGACAATAGAGCTACAAAGCTCTACAGCAAGACAACAGTTCAACAAGGTAGAGGCACATCGACATCAAGTTTCTTGTCATTAAAGATATAATTCGAAATCACATTATATCTGTTGATAGTGATAGTATTATTCTTAACATTACAAATCCACTCACTAAAAGACTACCGCCTAAAGTCTTCTTAGAGCATGTAACTCATCTAAGGATGGCTAGTCATGATGATTGTTGACACTCCAGAAAGACAAATTGCCCAGGTAGCACTTCAACTGGTTGGAACGATGACTAAACTTGTCGACATCTACAAAAGACAAGTCGCAGACAAGTTGATGATCAGGTTCTGCCCATCCTCATGAGACAAATCAAATGATTTGAATCTTACTGATCTAGTGAAGTAGACAATAAGCCAAATATTACTTTTGAAAAGGCCTAAGCAGGCCTATGAGGTTAAGTCATTTCAACACTTAGCCTCACATGAACCCAAGAGGATAGCTTCGCTTGAAGCTTTATAGCCTTGTTAAAGGGTTAAAATACTAGCTTCACTTGAAACTAATTGTAGCTTTACCTGAAACTTTCTTGATAGCTTCGCATGAGACTCATCATGGCTCCACAGAGAGCTAACTTATAGCTTCACCTGAAGATAATTCTAGCTTCTCCTGAAGCTGATTGTAGTTTCGCCTAAAGCTTTCTTAATAGTTTCGCATGAAGCTCTTCATAGCTCCACAGAGAGCTAACTTATAGTTTCGCCTGAAGCTAATTCTAGCTTCGCCTGAAGCAATTATAGCTTCACCTGAAACTTTCTTATAGCTTCACATGAAGCTTTTCATAGCTCCACAGCTAACTTACAGGTTTACCTGAAGCTAATTCAGCTTTTCTTGTGAGCTTCGCTTGGAGCTCTCCATAGCTCTGTAAAGAGCTAACTTTCAGTTTCGCTTGAAACTAATTACAGTTTCGTTTAAAGCTTTCTTATGGCTCCGCCTCAGAGCTGTGCTAGCTTCGCGTGAAGCTAATTTCATCTTCGCTTGAAGATATCTGCACCCCCTATGGGAGAGTTTGCCACGTCAACACTTGACCAAGTCTTTACTGGGCTAACCTCGCTAACCTCACTACTTTAGTGAGGTTAATGCCATATTAATGGAGACAACCAGGCCAAATGACTATTTTTAGGCTTGCATGAGCCTATCTAGCTCGCGCAAAGCCCGTGCTTAGCTTTGCCCAAGGCTTTACAGCCTCGTACGAAACTCAAATAAGCCTCTAGCGCGAGGCTAACTGACTATTACCAGTCTTGCTGAATTTTAGGGGCTATTACGCCCCTCAGAGCCTATAAATAGCTCATTCTTGGGATGAGCTCAGGGCTAGCTAAAAAAAGGTATCAAGAGGCACAAAATCCGAAAGAGAAAAAGAGCTAAAAGGGAGCACACATTAGAATAGCCAAACTCTCGCTTCCAAGAAATTCAGAGAACCATTTCTCTAAATTTAAGGTGTTAATACTCTAAGATCTTTCTCTCTCTAGGAATCTCTGAAACCAGGTGAGAAGAAATTTCTTAAGACTTTATCGATTGCATCGTCAATGGAACAAAGTGGTCGAGCGCTGACCAAACTTCTACCGGCACACTTCCCCAGAAATCTCAAGGAGAGTTCTACTTGTAATTTTTCATTTCTTATTCAATTACTTATAATTTTCTCCTCAAAATTTATAAGTTTCCCCAATTAATTTTCAATGAAAAACAAGATGGCGACTCCGCTGGGAATTGTTTCCCTACTCTTAAGAATCAAGTACCATAATGCGACGTGGAATTTACTGTACAGACCCTGGTCATTCACTTTGACCAAGAGAAATTTTAATAACTTTTCTCTGCGGGTAGCACAAATCCCCTGCATATGCGCAAGCACAGGAAGGTCAGTGTAGTCAGAGCACCTATGACTACCTCTTAGAAGCAAGTTTTTGTTGTGACTACTGAGGTTCTCTGTGAACATATCACACCTCACGTGAGGCTAAACAGGCTCTACGTGAGCCTATCACGGTCTCAACAGAGACTAACTTAGCCCCGCACCAACATATTAACGTTGCGCACGAGGCTATAAAGGTTCCTTTTAAACCTAAAACAGTCTCTTCAGAGACTATGTGGGTTGCAAATCCTGAGTATCCTCTCTAGTCACAAGACTATTTCAGCTCTTCGCATCCCGCAAGGCTAAGGCTAAAGCACTCTGTGCTAATAGCGAGTCTACTGCGCCCCGCTTACATCATCAGCACTATTGGGCAGTGCTAGGATCGTCGCTAGTGGGAGAACCAAAGTACTAAGTGTTCTGATAGCTTCATCATGTGAAGCTAGTTCAACTCTTCGTGAAGTTCAGCCTCGCCTATAACGCGAGGCTAAGGTCAAAACACCTTTGGGTGCTAGTAGCGTAGCTGATTCAGCATCAATCTCACTGACAGCACCTGGTGGTAAGGATCTCTGCCGCGAGGCTAAAGATAAAGCACCAAGTGCTAAGGATCTCTGTCGTGAGGCTAGGATAAAGCACTACTGGGTGCTAACAACGAGGTTATTTTAGCCTCGCCTGAAGGAAAAACTCTGTATAGTTAAGCTAAGCTCACCTCCAAAGGCAGAGCTAAAATAGTAGCTTCGCCTTGCAAAGCTACTCTTTAAGCGAAGATATCCTACCTTCACCTATAGCCAAAAAAAAGCCTTTAAGGCTAAGCCAAGGGGTTCTCAGCCTAAGGGGGTTAGCTTCTAGTCTCCTCGAGTCTCTGTAATGGATCGGTTGGGTCCGGTTAGCACAGACTTGAGAGCATATCTGAGCAATAAGCGAAAACTTCACTCTGAGGAACCTGTTCACATCTCGCAGTCCCAGTGCGGACAAGCAGGGTGTCAACTTGTGATGGTTCACTCTGTCCATTGCTATTTGGGATAATTCCCATCACTTCTCCTCTAAACCAACAATTGGTATTCACCGGTTGTCAGTCCGAACTTCTGAAAAATCCAAGTCTCAGAAGAAGAAGGCAACAAAGGTGGTCCACCTTGCAGCAGCCTCTGTTAACAAGATAAATAGAGGGAGGGATCTATTTCAATCCCAACGAAGGAGACGAGGGACCTTTACTTCTCCATCTAGCTCCTTGAACTTTGATTATAGCCTTGGCTTAATTCAGGTTCTCATAGAACAAGAGGGTGCCTTCCAAGATACTCGCTTTAGAGTTGCAATACCCTACAACTACAGTCAGTCTTTTCATCTACAGAGGTTGTGTCACCAGCACCATTGAAGAATCTTTTCCAATGGTCTGATGATGGGTTGGAGGCCAGTGGATACACTTCTTTAGCTACCATCAACTCAGTATGAATGGAGCTTGTATCTGCTAATATGGATAACAATAATGATATGATCTCCGTAGGCAAATGGAGGCACAAGAGCAGACTTTTAGGGCTCAGCAGGAAGCATGGATAACATTCAACAGATGTTAGCTCAACTCTTAGTCAACCAAAACACCAAGAACACCAGTAGCAATCATGATTAAGAGAAGTATATAATGATGAACATCCTAAGACTGAGAAGTCAAAAGAAAGCTCCTCAATCGATGTCGAAGTGATTAAAGGCATCCAAGCTCAGATTGCATTCTTTGCTCAGAGGGATGAACTGAAGAAGGTACTCGTTCTTACCCACTGGAATAGGATTCAATGTCATACCCACCAAAGTTCAAGCTACCTACGTTTCACACGTACGATGGCAAGAGCTTACCCAACCAGCATATCTATTACTTCCGGTCCCAAATCGGTAATGTAATAGATAATGATACCATCATGGCTAGACTATTCATCCGCATCCTTAAGGGGAGAGCCTTTGATTGGTTTAGGAGCCTGCCTAACGGCTCCATCAATTCTTGGATTGACCTTAAAACTTGGTTCCTTTCTCGATTCTACGAGGAAGACACCGAGATGATTATGGGCAAGCTCCTCCCGACGGTCCAAAAGGAGAATCCGTGCGGGAATATATTGAGAGGTTCCATAATCTTTCTCTTATGTGCCCCGCTGGCATGCCATTGCCCATGTTACTCCAGGCATACCGGCATAATTTTCTCGACAGAGTAATAATAAGTATGGGAGCTGTCAAAGCCCATACCTGGAAGGAGCTTGTGGAACAAAGTGAGATCGCCGAGAAATCGTCTAAGAAGTTTGAACCCTCAGTGCCCAAGAACAAATGGGGGGTCAACACCAAGAGGCGTGATGCAGCCCAATCTTCCCAACCAAAAGGGAAGGAAACCATGATCGTTGAGCTATCAGGGATAACTCAACCAAAGCAGAAGAGCAGCACCAATGGCATTCAAAAATTCAAATTCCTGCCAAAGGTGTACTCCTTCAAAGACAAGCAGGTGGTGACAATCTTTCACTTGCTTCACAAGGGTAACAATCTCAAGTTACCCGAAGTTCGGTGACCTAATGAAGTGGGGCGTATAATGATCCTAACTATGCCTCTTTCATAGGATGGTGCATCACCCTACTAGCAGATGCTTTGTCCTCAAGGACAAGATCTAAGATGCTGGAATTCTAACTCTCAAGTCAGAACAATAAAGTCACCGCCAACATGGTGACACTTAATTTCGTGACCTTCTCGAAGATGACTATTCAAGATGGATTGGTTCTAGTCCCTAAAACCATATTGGATGTCATCAACCAATGACTGAAAAGCAAAAAGCTAAGGGCCTCATTCTAATGACGACAGGATCTGAAGAAATTATGTGGGTTCACTCAGATATTATCCAAGATGAACAATGAGAAACTAGCAAGCCCAAACTCAAAGACAAGTCATGCAATGTCGTCTCTCTCGCAACAGATGATGACTCTGTGACTATAACCTCTCTCAGCAACTCAGAAGAAGAGAAGCTTGCCTTAGCAATACAGCCCGCTACGTCGCAGCCGGTGGGCACACGTTCTAGTAAACAGTACTTGCGACAGTACGACGAGATACCCGATGGGACACAACCACAACGACATCGGGAACCGTTGCACCTATCCAGGCCTCCGTGCTTAAGGACAAATAAAAGCAGAATGAGATTTGGTTTGATGAATCCTTGAAGAAGAATCCTTCCCGAGGACTCAATGCTTCTTTCCCCTTTGACATATTGGCACAATTGGCCAATATTCTGGCTCGTATTATCCTGCACAAGCTACCCGCCTCTTGAAGAAAATGAGAGAGGCACTTAGGGATGCGCTTGCTGATTTAGAATTATTTCTAAGACAAGTGCCAATCCCTACAATGGAGGATGGAGCTTCATGTCCCCAATGTCATATAGTACAATAGCAAGTACCATGCATCACCTTCACTCCTGAAGACATGCTCCTCAAGGACAACCGATATGACAGACCCTTGTATTACAAAGGGTACATTGGGTCCACACACATCAAGAGAATACAAGTCGACCCGGGGTCTGCTTTAAGCAACATCCCCAAAAGACTTCTTTATTTTCTCGGCATCTCACTGAGAAGGTTGTCAATCATGAGTATGACCATATATGGCTTCAATGCTGGGAGTAGTCATTCTTTGGGCAAGATCCGTCTCTGGTGTCAAATTGGAGATGGAAAATTAGAAGTGATGTGTTACATCATCGACGCCGACACATTCTACAATCTCTTGCTCGGACAGCCCTGGATCTATGCAACTGGATTGTTCCTTCCACGCTCTATCAATACTTTAAATATGTGGATGGCGAGGTGATGGTCAGAATGGTGTTCGCCCAAATGCAGTCATTCAAAGGAGTGAAGAACTACTTCATTAATTCACTACTTTGTAAAGAGAATGGTAAAGTGGCAGAAAAACCATTACTAAATGACATCGATAGCGGCAATAAGGCGGACTTAAAATCAGGAGATGATATAGAGGTTTTTTTTAATGAATAACCAATTGTAGCATATGTGAATAATCCTGATTATAATAATTCTATCGACAATGGCGATGAATGGGTCCTTAATGAAAATGTCAATTTTGATTATTCTTTGTGTTGCAATGATGTAAACAGTCCTATTGACATGAGTCCTCTACACATGCCCTTGCGTATATCAATAACATGCATGCATTATAGAGAAAAATGATAGATCTGTATTTATAGTTCCACCTTCTAAGAAGGACCAATCGCCAATCATATTTGGCAAAACCCGATATTAGATTATTTTATCCAATGATTCGGATGAAGACTTGGAGTCCCCACAATTCTTTCACTATACACGGTCATTATACCTAATAATGAAAGAAATAGGATATAACTTACATCGTAGAGAAGGCCGGAATTTCGAAAAGGGATGACGCATCCCTCTACAACCTTTTGTACCGAAAGGAAAGCCTGTCAACTACTACGATCAGACTCGCAGGGGATTAGGTACGTTACCCTATCTGTTCAATCGATTTAGAATCTGAAAAGTCTCCACCATCACATTTCTCAGACTCATCAGATTGGGAATCTGACGTAAGTGTGGGGGTTGCCTTCAAGAAACTCTTCACCAATATGACATTAACCAGTCAGTGGAACGAGAAGAGGACATTGAGCCATTCGACACCGATCCATGGGCTCAACAACTTAATCTTCAATGGGAGAAGCATTTTGAACAACGTGATCCTCCTATGAAGGATAAAGTAATCCAAATTGATGTGGGTGATCAAACACACCCAAAGCTCATCTCTATAAGTAAAAGTTTATCGTCAACAGAGAAGCAAGATCTTATATCTCTTATAAAAGAATATATATACGTCTTTTCTTGGAGCTACGAAGACATGCCTGGTCCCAATCTTAGGTGATCATGCATCGTCTCAACCTTAAAACTGGATGCTAAGCCGGTCAAACAATAACAACAACGCTTCTGACCTGACATTATGGAAGCAAACGAGGCTGAAGTTTGAAAATTCATCGAATGTGGCTTTATTTGAGAGGAACAACACCCAGACTGGGTTGCTAATATTGTGTTCATCCTTAAAAAGACCAGAAAAATCCGAGTCTGTATTGACTTCTGCGATCTTAATTACCTATCCTAAAGAAGAATTTTCATTACCCATCACTGACATCAAGATTGACAACATATGTGATTTCGAAAGGATGTCTTTTATAGATGAATTTTCAGGGTGCAATCAAATCAAGATGTACCCGAATGATGAAAAGCATACATCATTCCGAATACCGTTGGGTATGTTTTGCTATAGGTAATGCTGTTCGGTTAAAGAATGCAGGTGCCACCTACCAACGTGCAATGAATATAATCTTCTGTGATCACCTACGAAAGACAGTGGAGTGTTATGTTGACGACATTGCAATCAAAAGTCATGACAAGAACAACCATCTCCATGATTCGAGAACGATATTCGATCTCATGCGGGCCATCAACTGAAGATGAACCCAACAAACTCTTTTTTGGGAGTTTCAAGTGTCAAATTTCTTGGATTCATTATCACATCCAAAGGAATTCATCTTGATACCGACAAGATCAAAGCCATCCAAGATATGCAGCCTCTAAAGAATCTCAAAGAACTCAGAGATCTACAAGACAGGCTGGCCTACATCTGTAGATTCATCGTAAATCTATCGGGTCGCTATCAACCATTTATACGACTAATGAAGAAGGGTGTATCTTTTGTCTGGGATGACGCTTGTAAAAAGCTTCTGAGGATATCAAAGAATACCTCACTAAACCTTTGGTCCTGGCATCTCCTATTTCAAGAAAACATTTTTACTCTATGTGAGAGCCATGGACCATTCTTTAGGTGCTTTCCTCACATAAAAGAATGATGAAGGTGCCAGTAAAACCATCTATTATCTCAACAGAGCCTTGATTGGGGCTGAAAGTCGCTACAACCCAGTCGAAAAGAAGTGCCTTGCTCTCATCTTCGCCATCCAGAAGACATGACATTACTTCGTCAGGCAAACAATTCATGTTATTTCAAGAGTCAATCTTCTATGAATTCTTGTGACAAAACCAGGTTCTCTAAATTCTAAATTAGCTAATTGGGCTATATTGCTGTCCTAATATGACATGACCTTCGTACCCCAGAGGACCATCAAGGGCCAAGCCCTCACAGACTTCTTAGCAGCTCATCCAGTTCTGAAAACTTCAAAGTTACATGAAGATATTCTGAATGAAGTTATCGAAGCCAACATCACTTTAAGCGATGATGTATGACAGCTGTTCTTTGATGGTGCATCAAGAATCAGACCAAAGGGAAAGACTGTCACTAGAGTGCGGGTTGTATTTATCTCACCTGAGAATCACATCTTCCCTCTTGCATTCTTGCTGACATAACCTTGTTGCAACAACATAACTGAGTATAATGCTTTGCTCATTGGCCTCCAGCTTTCTCAACAAATGGGGGTACGATACCTTGAAGCTTATGATATTCCAAGTTGATCATCAACTAAGTCAAGGGTGAATATGAAGTCCGTCATGAAGACCTAATACCTTATCATCATGCAGCTATTGAGTTGGCCGGCTCATTTGCTAGGTTCTATATCAGTCATGTATCTCACCTTCAAAATACAAAGGCAGATTCTCTAACTGTGCTAGCAACTATATTGGCTTTACCCGCTGATACCACTTACCGTCTCACAGTGGCCACCCGTCATCTCTTCTATCCAAAGTACGATTTAGAGGTTAGTGAAGTTCATACAACTTCGACAAACTTTAACCCAAGAGACTGGCGATTCCCGATCATCGATTATGCCTTGCATGGTATATTGCCCGATGACCCAAGGGAAGCGGTGTCTGTGGGACAAATCCAGTCGGTTGTATTATGTGCAGTGGTAAAGAGCTATATCGCCGTTTATATAATGATATACGTCTTTGTTGTTTATCTAATTCAGAAGCAGAAGAAGTAATTAAAGAGGCTCATGATGGCATATGTGGATCTCATCAATCAGGTACGAAGCTCGAGGATCGATTGCACTGACTTGGTTATTATTGGCCGACTATGATCGCTAATGCAGCTAAATATGCGAAAAGTGTAAGGCCTGTCAAATTCATGCGGATTTTATACACCAACCCCCAGAAATGCTCCATCCCACAGTTGCAACATGACCATTTGAAGCCTGGGGAATTGATGTAATAGGACCAATCAGTCCTCCATCTGTTAGAGGTCATCGTTTCATCCTTGCAATAACTGATTACTTTTCAAACTGGACATAAACTGTACTGCTTGCTGAAGTTAAAATGATTAACGTTATTAGCTTCATCAAACATCATGTCATTCATCGATTTGGCATCCCCTGAAGGATCATCCATGATAATGATCCTCAATTTGCAAGCTAATCATTCTATCAGTTTTATGATAAATACCGAATTTAGAATGTCGCCTCGACTGCATCTAACCCCACCGTCAACGGGTTAGCAAAAGCATTCAACAAGACAATCATCAAGCTCCCCAATAAGGTCATCTCTGTAAGCAAACGAGATTGGAACGAGAAGTTTAGCGAATGTCTTTGGGCCTATCGAACACAATCTGAACCCCACAGGCAATACGCCTTTTTGTCTGGTATATGGGTGTAAAGCAGTTATACCCTTAGAGATTCAAATACCATCATTTCGTGTTGCTCTGGTAGGCAAGATGATTGATAAAGACAACATCGGTTGCACATCCAAGAGCTTGAAGCGCTAGATAAGAAGCGGTTACAGGCTCAACAACGCATTAAGCTTTATCAGGCTCGAATCTCAAAGGCCTTTAACAAAATGGTCAAAGAGAGAATTTTCTAGAAGGAAGATTTGGTCTTGGATATCAGACGACCTATGGTCATGACACATAAGTACAAAGGCAAATTCTGATTTAAATGGGAAGGACCATTTGTAGTAGAAAAATTTACTCAAATGGAGCATATCACCTGTAAATCCGAATGGCGACACGCTTATGATGCCAATTAATAACAAATTCTTGAAGAAATATCATCCATGATTAAGTTAACATTACACCTCTAATCATCAAGCATACTCGCGAAGACAAGCTGATTGAACATCAGGAGACAATGCTGCATGGTGTCAACATTAAAGATACCAGAAAAAATTCCATGAAGAACTTTAGTTGCTAACTGACATCCCCACGGAATTACATAAAGTAACAAAATGATCCTATGCCTTCAATGGCTAAGGATAGAGGAAAAAGTTGGCTTTTAATCCCAACAAAAAAATCCTTGATGACTCATCATGCTGAGGGGAATAGCATGGCTAGCCCAACTCAAACGGTAGTTGGTAATTACATACCAAATCTGTTGATAGTTGAGGATTTGCTAAAATCTTAAGAGACCTGATCTCGCTTTTTTCATCAAAATTCCCTACCAATTCCTGTCTATGGAATAGTAGGACCACAAAAGGCTGTATTTGTAACACCTGGGTCATTAAACCCCACCTTAATATGTAAATTTGAGACTAATAAAATTATATAAAATAATTGGAAGCTATGATTTAATTTATTTCATGTGAAAGTGGAATCCTCGATAATTTTAAGGAGAATTTTGAGATAAATGATTTTCTGTATATATGTAAATGTAATGTGTTTACAAGGGACATGTTGGTGCATTTGTAAAAGGTTATTGCCATACAAATTTGAATATATATATATGTGTGTGTGTGTGTGTGTGTGTGTGTGTGTGTGTGTGTATGTATGTATGTATGTATGTATATATATATATATATATATATATATATATATTACATGTATATGTATATATATATATATATGTATATATATATATATATATATATATATATATATATATATATATGTATATATATATATATATATATGTTATATATGTATGTATATGTATATATATCTATATATATGTATGTATGTATGTATATATATGTATATTATATATGTATGTATGTATGTATATATATGTATATATATATATATGTATGTATGTATGTATATATATGTAGATATATATATGTATGTATGTATGTACATATATATACATACATACATACATATATATATATATATATATATATATATATATATATATATATATATATATATATATATATATATATATATATATATATATATAAGTGTATTTACATTAAAGAATGTATACATATGGTTATCTTGTATTCATATAAGATATATGTAATATTTTAAAGAATGGTGTAGGAGTAGGTGTAAAGGGGGAGGTATGGTGAGAAGTATGGTCGAGAGAGGGGGGTGTATGGTGAGGATGAGATGAGAAAAATTTAAGGGACACTTGGCTTGAGATGAAGCATTGAAGAGAGGGGTATAGATTTTGAAATGAAGAGAAAAGTCTTCATTTCTCTTCTTGCATTCTCTCTCCTCTCTTTCACTCTCTAAGCTCACTTTCTCTCATTCCTCTCTCCACTCTCTTTTGCCTTGATGGCTGGCAGTAAAAAGAGACCAACAGTAGCCCAAAAATCCCCTCCCTCACACACAACTCTCTCATTATTTCTCTTCTCTTTGCCTTCATTTATTGAGATCGACCATGCATCAACTTCAGAAAATTTTATCTCCTAAATTGTAAGTCATAAAGAGCTCAATTTTTATAAGATGTAGATCAACAAGTCCAGTGTATGTCGTTAAAATTTTATTATTTTCTGACTTCATTTGTAGATGAAATCTCAGTCCGAAATCTCAGTGCACATGCTGAATTTTAGGTGTTGTCACTGCTGTTGTTGTTACTGTTGCGGCCACGAGGAGCACCGACGAGGCGGAACGACTCCAGGCAGTCATGGTGCAGGCAATGGCCAACAGATTCCAGGCACTTACACGTGCCCAGCAAGCGTTGGGCACGCTGGGCACGGGCACGGCCGCATAGGCGTGTGCATATGCGAGCTGTTTTGGCGATATCTCGGCCATCCGGAGTCCGATTTGCCTGATTTTTGAACCGTTGAAATCTTGGTGACAAAATCTACATCTACACACCTAACATAGGTAGTGAAAGAATTAGGAGAGGGAAACCAAGGCTCAAACATATGGGGTTTCACCGACAACAATCGGTGCACGTGTTGGAGGAACCTGTTTTAGATATTCGTTCAATATCAAGATAATTATGTGAGAATGTTGTAGATTTAAGGATTTTATTATTTGAAATGAGATGTTGATACACCAATAGTGTATGTGATTAGGGAATCTTGATGCCGGTATCTTGAATCAAATATTTGTGAGATTATACACACAAAGGTGAGTAAAGATCTCACTTGGTGTCATTAAATCCTTATTTATGTGGAATTGAAATATGAAAACTTAAGTCACTTGTTAATTGAATATCATGCTAATACTCATGTGAGTAAAAATTATTATGAAACAACATGAAACTAGATGTGAACGCACTATGCTAAAACTCATATGTGTGAATTTATTATGAAATTGAATGTGTGTAAAGCCTCACTTGAATCGATTGTTCAATTGTTATATATATGTCTGGATATATTAAATAATGGTAATGGTAGTGGACTAAATCACTATTTATTGTGATAGCTTGAGAAATATCACATATATTATAACGGGTAAGTACACGAATAAGGAATATGATAACTAACAAAAGATGTCATGATATGTATTTTTAGTTCATTTGTATGCTATATTGGCGTGAAATTTGTACAATGCGGGTAGACATGGTTACTTCATCCGTGTGAATGTATGAGTTTGGATAAATATTATGTATGGATATTAAAGTGTGAATACCATGAGTAGATTCCATATACGATTTGATGTATGCAAGCCATGTGCGAATACCAAGTATAAATTGAGGGCGGTGTGTGTATACTTATGTATGTATGTATATACTTATGGATGTATGAATAAGGATGAATATCATATACGTGTATGGATGTATAGTTGAATACTAAGCACACACATTGAGATGTAAATTGGATATGGACCGATAGGTCACATACCGAAATCAGTTAACGAATAGTTAAACTGAATTGATAAATATCGGTTTCACGTAAGTAACTTGAAAAGGCATGAAAACGAATAAGAAAATTTTTGTAGGGAAATGGATTAAATCATGGTTAGTAAGATTAAATTGGAACATAGTGATTTTACAAATGAAAATGTAATATCATAAGTAGAGTCTCTTCCCGTTTTCAGTTAAATTTATAATTTTGTATATTGGGATTACATGATAATAAAGATCGTGGTTAAAAGAATAATTTGTCGATAAATCCACGTGATTAAACTTTAGTAATGCAAACTAGTAATTCATACCAAAAAGATTATAATTGTTATATGGGATAATTGTTGGAAAATACCGATAATTAAAATAATGAGAAATGGAACATGAATTTGATAATCGATTGTGATATTAGTCAATTGGTACGTAACAGATGGTGCATAATTAAGATAAAGATCACTTGAGGAATGACTCAGAAATCGAGAACTTTGGAACCAGTAGTGTTGCGACTAGTATTAGTAGATTCTGAAGTTAATGTTAGAACTGAACTAATTAAATGAAATTTAAATAAATCTTTGAATAAGTTTATAATTATAATACTATTAAAATCTCTTATTGAATGGAGTGTATTTCATGAATATAGTGTGATGTTATGAAAGTAAGATCAAATATCGATAATAAATCGTATGACTCGGTAAACCCTAGTGGTCTTGTGACTGAATCTAGTGATCAATGGACTTAGTAGTCACCAGTTTAGTTGCTAGGTGACAACTTGTGAAATGATAGATTAATCTATAAGTAACCATAAACAAAGAATTAAAATCAGTGGC
Organism: Agave tequilana; assembly: GCA_038442645.1. NCBI lineage: Eukaryota > Viridiplantae > Streptophyta > Magnoliopsida > Asparagales > Asparagaceae > Agave > Agave tequilana. The sequence continues at coordinate 37,874 of JAVJIF010011444.1, forward strand.
GACGAAAAATAGTAATTGGAAATAAAATGAATAAGGGCAATAAAAATTAATACCGGGTAATATCAGGCAATTTGACAGATAATCATATTCTTGATGTAATGATTGATAATAAGAGATGAATGAGTAATTATGAATCTTGATTAAGATGTTGTTAAGAATATAAATTGGTGGTTAGCTTAATTACATTAAGCTTAACTAAGTAATAATGATTATAAATTGGTAATACTGTAATTTAGGTTACATCCTAATATATCTCTACAGGTAAATATGTGATAATTGTATGCAATAATAATGTATAGCAAACTTGTGAAGTTAATATGGTTATATTATGAACCCTAATCGAAAATCGAGCACCTATATTAATACTTATAATTGTCATTCAAGAAAGTGACTAAATAAGTAAGTAGGTATTGCGTCTTCCCGATGAGTTGATCCACATGGTGTGTATGCACATGAAATAATATGAATTTGAATGTGTATAACATATATGTGTGGATATGAATGTGTTTATGATAATGAGCATGCATACAATGTATATGCTAATTGTGTAAGTAGTATTTGTTTATGCATACTGGTGTGTAACTGTATACATGCATGTAAATTATTGCATTATGTTTTTGTATTATCGGAGGAAGGGACCGGGTTGAACCGGAGCTGATCGAAGGAAAGTATTATTATTATTTAATATATCGGAGGAAGGGACTGGGTGTAACCGGTGGGGGCGAAGACGGGGTAAAATGTATTATCAGAGGAAGGGGCCGGGTTAAACCGGAGGTGATCGAAGGGGAGTATTGTTATTATTTAATATAGTGGAGGAAGGGACCGAGTTGAACCGGAGGTGATCGAAAGGGAGTATTGTTATTATTTTATTGATATATGCTTGGCATAAATTTTGATGTCTTGATCTTTACTTGGTCAATTAAAAGCATATATGAACATATGTTTATGACATTTGGTATATGAATATGGTTGTTTCTGATATCCGGTACATAGATGTGATTGTTTATGATATTCAATTTATGAATGTGGTTATTTATAACATCAAGTATATGGATGTCGCTGTTATGTGTTCCATCATGTATTAACATACGATTATATTTGAATACTACCGTGAGTGGTATGTGATGTCTGCGTGCTTACATCTCATATGTATATTGGAAGAACAATAAAGATTTGTAAACTAACCTAATTAAGATTATAAGCTCTGAGAGATATGATTGTGACCGTGGGTTATACGTAAAATACGAATGTGTTGTGATTTGACTATAAGTTGTATACAAATATGTTATATGGTATTGTATCATCAAGTCTATAAGTATTAAAGTGGATGTGATCGACGAATCTCTAGGTGAATATAAGAGATAGATAATCAGGTTAGGTGTTATATAACACAATATATTATATGTGAATATTAGAACACGTGCGTTTAGAAGAATGTGAAGAACAAGTATCTGATAATAGAAAGAATCAAAGGCTTATTAAGCTGCAATACTCATTTTAAGTAGGAAGATAATTGAGATTATTATTAAAAATGTTCAACTGCATCATACTTGATTTATAATAGTATTAAAATGCATACTTGATTTGCATGACTTTACTCACTGAGCTGTTGAGCTCACCTCACCACAGATTGATGTTTTCAGGTCACGGCAAGGCGAAAGCTCGACTTAGAACTGTAATGATGTTCTCCTGAGATGATACAAGTATTTGTTATAGAACGTGATTCTTTTTGTAAACTCTAATTGTATTAGTATTTGTGGGTTAGTGCTAGTAGTAGATAGTAGTGTACTTATGAGAAAATGTAATAATTTAATAGTTTATAATGGAGATAGATATGCATGATTGTAATTTTCATATTGAGTAGAACTTATAATTAGTTTTGTGTTAGAATGTTATATCGAAGTGAGTACTCGTGTATATGTTTATTTGATTGGTTTTGAGATGATATTATATGATGGAATTTGAAATTATAAGTAGGCGAGGTCAAGCCGAAATGGTATTATATATTGCATGAGATATTGTATATTGATAAGTAGGCTGATGTTAGCCGAAATTGAGTTATTGTATTGGGGCAGACTCCGTATTTCAGAGGAGATGTTGCCGAAATTTTCAGAGATGATCTGAATAATTAAGTGTAAAGGTTGATGATTATAGTAATCGACGTGTCTAAAAATTGGGACCGTTACAGTATTCATTTCCTTAACGAAATGAGTCGCAGATCAAAACTGTCATACTTAAAACTCACACCTCTGACAATAAAACCTTTTGAGTATCCATGGCGGATCTTGCTAATATCTCCAGCAGATCAAACTCCACTTGTCATTCTCTTTAATAATATGACAGATCCACTCAAATTGTTGTTATGTTTAAACACCTCTGATAGTAAATGAATCCTTATCAAGTTAACATCACACCCCTGACAAGTTATTTTTACAAACTCCCAAGCGGAGAAGTTATCATGAGCACTTCAGACAGAACCTCCTTCTAAATTTTCCAGCAAGAAATTTGCTTGTTACGTCAATATTTACCTCTGACAACTTTTTCAAGGAATAATAATCTCCCTATCGAATCTCCATAGAGTTCTCTATGTCACGTTAATGATTACCACTAACATCTTAGAGAAAGCTAAACTCTTTATAACCTCTTATGGGATTCATTTTCTAACTCCTCAGGGAATTTCTAATAGACTCCCCTCGAAGTCTATGATTACCCTTTTCAGTCCCTAGTGGATTCTTCAGTTGTCATGTTAACAATATACCTCTAACTGTTTCTTTTAAATGATTCCTTCGGGAAACATCATTGTTCCCACAGAATTCAAAATCAAATCACATTCTCTCGTGGAATAACTCTTTTTATCGTCATGTACAGCATGTCACCTCTGAACGGTAGAAATTCTGAGCTTGATGGTTTCTTAATCACTTGTGTCCATATTACCTCTGAACTGATAGATAACCAAGTCTTATTTTTCAGTCCGATAAGGACTACTCTTTTACCGTTATGTCCAGCTAATTACCTCTGAACGACGGGACTTTGAGTCTGGTAAATCCTAATCGGTTGTGTCCAGTTTATCACCTCTAAACTGACGGGTGCCTAAATCTCTTTTCTTTTATTATACTCAAACTGTCATGTCCAGTTTATCACCTCTGAACAGACAAGTCTATAACCTTGTTCTGATTTCCCTCGTCAGGGCCAAGAGTTCTTACTGTCAAGTTAATACGACTACCTCTGAACAACAAATTGCGAGCCTAGTGTCTCTTAGTTGGTTATGTCCAGTTTGCCACCTCTGAACCAATGGTGCGCAGATCCAACCTTGCAATCTCTAGTGGGCTAGTTGCTAAGTTAATACGACTACTTCTGGCAGCATATTCATAATTTAGTGTGTCTTATTTTATCATGTTCATTTTATCACCTCTGAATTGACTGGTCCCTAAACTGGGTTCACCTTCATTTTGATGTTATGTTTAGTTCGTCACCTCTAAACGATAAAATTCTGAGCTTGATGGCTTCTCAATCGGTCATGTCTAGTCCATCATCTCTGAACCGACAGGTAAGTTTCACCTTTTTCGTTTACTGTTATGTCCAGTTTGTCACATCTGAACAGTAAACACTCCAAGTATACCTCTAATCGGTTATGTCCAGTTCATTACCTCTAAACCGAATTGTTATGTCCAGTTGTCACCTCTGAACAATAAAATTTCATTTCTGGTGATTTCTAATCAGTTATGTTCAGTTTATCACCTCTGAATTAATAGATGTCCAGATCCAATCTTTTTGGTCCTGTAAGGACTCTTCCTTTGCTGTTATGTCCAGTTCGTTACTTCTGAACAGTAAACTTTTTTAGTGATTCCTAATGGATTCCTAATTCTACCCTCCTTTAATCCCCAGTGGATTCTTATATTTGACTGATTTTTATCATTTTCTTAACCTCTGTATAATTTCAGTCACATCTGTAATTTCTTCAAAATTCAACTTGGTGAATTTTCACCCTTTTAGTTCTTTCAAAGAACTTGTATACTAAGTTTTCTTCTACGGGGACTTATCTTATCTATGGGTAATTACATAAGCAAACAAGGAAGAAGATCATGTTGAAGCCTCGCTGGAAAAGAGAAAGTGATTTCTCTAGAAAAAGACTGCAAGAGTCTTATTTATAGGCCCCATGGTCTAACATTACCGCTGCCATTTCATATTTTGAAGTGCAGGCGAGGCTAAAGCACTCGAGTGCTTCGCCTTGGGAAAGGAAGTAATCTCCCTCAAAGCGCATGCGAAGCTAACGCTAGGCAAAACTAGCAAGCTAACTTCATTTTGCAGGCAAAGTTACCCAAAAGAACCCCAGAGGCGAGGCTATTTCAGTCATGAGGCAAAGTTAGAACTCACCTAACTTCGCCTACCAGAATTCAGCAATGAAGGCAAAACTGAGTTCAATCATGAAGACGAAGTAAAAATTCATATATCTGAGGTCTTTTCTTCAATAATCAAAGCAATTCAAAGTATTTCAAAATCTGAACCATTACATTGTAGATTTACGAAAACTTTGAAAGGGATTTTGTTGACACTCCAAAAAGATAAATTCTCCAGGTAGCACTCAACTAGTCCGAACGATGTCTAAACTTATCGACATCTATAAAAGATAAGTGCAGACAAGCTGACGACCCGGTTCTACACATCCTCAAGAGACAAAGCATGACTTGAATCTTACTGATCTAGTGAAGCAGACAGTAAGCCAAATATTGCTTTTGAAAAGGCCTAAACAGGCCTATAAGGCTAAGCCAGTTCAACACTTAGCCTCGCATGAACCCAAAGGGATAGCTTCGCTTGAAGCTTCATAGCCTTGTTAAGGGATTAAAATACTAGCTTTACTTGAAGCTACTTGTAGAAGGACCAAATATTTGATTAAGAATGACCGAAGCAGTGTAACATGTTTGATAGTTCCCGACCGAACAGAGAGGCCAAGCTAAAAATCTCCTCTTTGTTTGGTCGGTCACGACTGAACCAGTGCAAGATTTTTGGTTGTTCCCGACTGAACAGAGAAGTCCATCTAAAAATCTCCTCTTTGTTCGATCAGTCACGACGAACTAGTGCAACATGTTCGATCATGCCCTACCGAACAGAGAGGCCTAGCTAAAAATTTCCTCTCTATTCGGTCAGGCATGACCGAAATTTTGCAACATGTTCGGTCGGGCGCTACCGAACAAGCACAACATGTTCGTTAATGCCCTCACCGAACAGAGAGGCCCAACTAAAATTTATTCTGTGCAATATGCAATAATTGAGTCTTGAAACATATGCAATAACAAACATATATAATTACAAACGTTGTGACACAATATCTTAAATCGTTTTGAACACATACAAGCATTTAGTAATAGAAAACTAGTCACATACAAACGTTTGTTACAAAAATCTAGTTAAATCTCTTTTTTGTTCTACGCTCTGGCCGTTTGTGGCTCCCTTTGAGACCTCTCAGATGCCTCACAAGAATCAGTCTCAATGCCATCAAGTGCATCAATCGACGCATACAGCGTCCGGTATAGGGTCAATACAGTGTGTTGTCCAAATGGACCCATTTGGAGTACATGTTCGAAAATCTCTTTAGCACGAGCTATTCGCTGTAGTGAGAATATACAGTTTGTTAAGAAAACAATAATATACTGGGTTAAAACATAAATAAATGAATGTTACCTGTGCAGGCACAATAGCATTCACGTCTTCACCACGTGTATACCCAAGAGCCAAAGACCTATTAGACGGATTTTGTATGATTAAATGAGATATCCGTCGAAGCCAATCCATATATGCATTTACAGTGTCCCATTGGTACCTCACCGGCACGCTCCTTTCCTCGCGTGAAAGTGTGTGGGACCGCCACCTCTCCTAAAAACTATTGCTCTCTAACCTTCTCCGGATTAAGTGGCAAGGGCGAGATAATTTGAACCCTACCAAATTGTCTAAGCACCCTTTCTGGATGGTAGGGTTTGATGGCATCGATGCACCTTAGACAACCACTAAAAAAGGAAATCTGCTGTAGTGGATGGCGATCTCTGAAATTCTGGTATGGATTCCATACTACCTACAAATGAAAACAAGTATCGTTAATATAATTCTCATTCAAAAGCATTATAATTATGTAATCAATTAACTTACCTCATCCGCCCACAAGCAATCAAGTGACTCACGTATTGCTTGCAGGTTTTTCAAAGAGGTACTTGCCAATCCATGTCATATCCACATGCACGCCCGTAGAAGATCATTTGTATAGTTTATGTTATGAGGGGGCACAAGGTAGGAAAGAGCTCATAGATCATGCCTGTTGATCAAATACATTATATTCATATAAAATATTTAGATAACTATGTGAAAGTATTAATAAACCTCCAGAAGTGGCAGGTATCCAACAATCTGCTTAACTCCATCTCTTGAAACATACCCTAGTTGCTTATACAAGTATGCTAATGCAGTAGCTCCTCAGGCATAGAATGACACAAATAATGTTAGGTAGTAGATAGAAACCCTCGCTCCACTCTTGTCACTGAAGAGAGTGCATCCGACCAAGTATAACAGAAAGGCTCTGACAGTGCACTCAATACATCTATCTGAATCTACATCCGTGACATCGAAAAATTTGGATCGGAGCCATTCCAATCGAACTGAGTTACCCCACACTAGGCCTAACTCGTCAGTTGCTTCTCTAGTTGACATACCAAGTAAACAACAACCAATTCAAAGACATCGGTTATTCTCTGGGGTGTGTTCAATAAACAACCCATCACCGATATGCCCACAAGTTTGGGAACATCATCGAATGTGATGGTTTGTTCACCAAACGACGTGTGAAAAGTATTCGTCTCGGTCGCCACCATTCTACGAATGCAGAGATAACAACCCGATTTACCCTTCGGTAGGAAATGCTTCGCAACCCTTGCAATCTAGATTGGTGAATATATGCAACAAAAAGGTGATTCAGTGTTATCATCCCATTCCCAATCACTCAGTTTTGCTGCATGAGAGATGCATTTGAGTGGTTCTTGAAAAGCACACCTAGAGGGGGGTGAATAGGTGTACCTGCTAATCTAGAAACTAAATGCGCTAAATGCGGAAGCTAATGCAAATTATTGCAACACACTTAATACAACACACAAGTGTAGCCGAATTCCCCGTGAAGGGCTCTGGACTAACTCCTCTTGATTCCCCTTGAATGGGTTGAGGTGCTATGTGAAGCTCTTGTGGTTAAGTATAAGTGAGGTACACACACAAGAAATCCAAGCATATAATGAATAAGCAATATGAATCAATGCAAGGACAACACAAGCAAATAGATATGTATGATATGAATGATGCTATGCACAATTGTAAAGAGAGAGAGAGTTAGGAGACAATGGATCAAACGCTAACAACAAGATATGTTTCGAGGTTCGAGCACCCAGCTCTACATCCCCGCCTACACCACCGTGTAGGATTTCCAATCCACTATCTCCCACCGAGGGAACCTCTACCGAAGAGGATTTGTTACAACAAAGGGAGTACCGAACTCCTCTCTCAAACACCGCCTCACAACCGAGGGGTAGACCCGTAGCCAAACAACAACCAACACCTCTACCGAAGAGGGTTACAAACCAAACTCCACCTCTCACTAGAGGGAGTAAACCAATCACCCGATCACCTCTACCAAAGAGGGATACAAAAAGAACAAGGGTTATAAAACAAGTGGTTCCAAAGACCACAAACTCAATCTCTCTTTTTCTCTTTTCCACAAAACAAGATCCTAATAGATTAGGATAGAAGATAAGCTCAAGTGTGGAAACTAGGTGTTTGGAAAACAAGCAACAAAGAAAAATCCTTGGGAAAACACTTGCAGTATGATAGAAATGAAGATCTAAAGCAATATCCCAAAAACCTATTTTTCTTTGAATTTTCCAAACCCTTGAAAACAATAAAGATGAAAACTTTTAAGCTTTAAAACTCTTTGAAAACTTCTTTAAAACTCTGGAGAAACTGAGAATTTTTGCTCTTAAAAATCTTATCAAAACAGCCCAAGAGTTGGGGTATTTATAGCCCCAAAACAAAACTAGCCGTTAGGCTGATGTGGCAGCCTGACAGGCTTGGCGGTCGGCCGCCCGGTCGACCGCCAACGGTCAAAAATGTGACCGTTGGGCAAACCCGGTCGACCGCCCGGTCGACCCAAAAATACAGAGAGCAGAGCTCTCAGACCCGGTCGACCCGTATGGTCGACCGAGCTTGTGTCTGCCAGACGTGCACAAGTCTGTGCATGTCGGTCGACCGCATGGGTCGACCGGCCTATGGTGCGGTCGACCGTCAGGGTCGACCGACCTGGCCTGTCAGCACAAACCTGGGTCAGAAACACATGTTAAAATATTTTTGAAAAATCTTTTATCTTTTCTGAAAATTCTATAAAACTTGTTTTAACATTTTATATTGAACCACAAACTTGTGATAAAAATTTCAAGACATATATCAATCATATCAATTTATTTTTGAGTCTTGCAAATTTTATCAAAACCAACACTTGTGTTTTTATAAAACTTGATTTTTCACAATAGGAAATCTGAATATCCCTAAAACTCATGAATAGACATATCAAAATAAGTTTGTTTAAGATATGAAGCATGTATGTATATTGAACACATCTAATATACATAAAAACTATTTAAACTTGTTTTGATCAAACTATTCATGAAAACCAAATCCAAAACATGAAACGTGTGTGTTGTGCACTTGAGCATATCAACTATACTAAGCTTTACACATGGATCTAAACACAATATCTAAACTAAACTAGGATACCTAAGTCTTCTTGACGATCTTTATCTTCAAGTAGACCCGATCCAAAAACTACATCCATGGGCTAGGCAATGTGTGATCTTGAAGGTTGAGCCCTGGAATCACTATGTGAAGGCTTCTAAACTCATCTTGTTGAAGCAATCACCAACTAATATCTTGGTTAATAATCTGAAACTTAAACAACACAAGATTATTAGTAAACATAACTACATGAGTTAATCATCATCAAAACTAGGGTGGAAGGCCTTTGGGCCAACAATCTCCCCCTTTTTGATGATGACAAAACTCATGGAGTTATATATGCATGGATTAAAGTTAAGCTTCAAAGAAGCTCCCCCTTAACTCATGTATAAACAAATAAACAATAATATGCAGTGAATGTTCTTAAACATGAATGCATACATAGATATGCATAAACAATAAAAGGTTCTAGAAACCAATGAAATGTTCAAAACAAAACATGCTCTAGAAACCAATTACAAAACATGCTCTAGATACTCTAGATACCAATTAAAATAAAATTAAATTAAACTTAATATATGCAAAACTCAAACATGCATATATAAAACTCATAAACTCAAAATCTTTCTCCCCCTTTTTGTCAATCATCAACAAAGGGGTAAACAATCAAAACAAAACAAAATCTTCTCTCTTTTTAATACAAAGAATCAATCTTCAATAAGGGGTAAAAGCAAAACCAAATCAATAAATTTTTCTCCCCCCTTTTGTCCGAAACAACGAATCAATAAAAATAATATTCTCACCCTTTTTGTCTAAAACAAAAACAAAACCAAATAGGGTGACAATCAATCAAGGTACCAATTGAAAATATGTCAAAGAATAGCATCTTGATACCAATTGAAAGGAAACAAACAAAAAATATTGATACCAATTTTAAGCAAAACACATGAAAATCTTGATACCATTTGAAATTAAACATAATAAATTTTGAATGTCTTAAACAAAAATTTTGATACCAATTGTAAATATCTTTCATTTTGAGCATATGATACCAAATTGAAATCTTCAATCATAAAGTATGGGAGTATAAATACCAATTGAAATACAAAATCAATTTTTCTCCCCCTTTATGAAATACAAACTAAAATAATGTTCACTTTTATTTTAACAAGCCTATGCATTGTTAAAAAAAATTGAAACAAACATATATATGTATGAAAATAGATACCAATAGAAATTGATATTCTTGGAATTGAAAGCATACATACAAACATATATGAGTATATACGAGAAATGTCAAGATTGATAACAATTGAAAGAATTCAATGATACCAATTGAAATAACAATAAGATCAAGAGTATATCTCATATAACTACCTCCCAATCAAGGTTCAAGTTTTAAATGATTTTCATTTTAAAGCATACATGAACATGATCTCCCATCCATCCTCCCATAGAAGGTAGGGGTTTACAAAAATAGATTTGAAAATAAGCTTTGTTTGAAAAACTCTACCAAAATGAAGAATACCGTAACTAGTTAAATGGAAAAACTTTTAAACTAGTACGAAATCCTTCAACCAAGGAATAAAACAAAATTGTTTTTCATAAAACATGAAATCCACATGATAGTCAACACTCAAGTCAATGAAGCATAAATATGACTCATGAAAATAAAACATGAGTAAATAAAAAAATGTGAGTGTACAAATACAATGTGAAGAACATGATCATGAAAATATACAATTTAGCTCAATATTCCTTTAAACAAGAAAACACGAAAATCATTAAAACTTATTTAATCTTCAAGGTATATGTATGTCCTATACAAATTAAAGTGTACATATATATCCAAACACAACGAGTCCACAAAGATATATGCATGAAGGCACGTGGCTCAAAAGGATGTATATGTATAACAATAATTTGGATAAAATGGACATATACATGAAGTTAAACAAATAAACACAAAAACATGAAACTTTAAATTTCCATTAAAACAAGTTTCATTTCAAGGCATATGTATGATTTGTCAACACAAAAAGTATACGTACATATCCCTAAACACGATTGAGTCCATATGTATAGATTTGCATGAAAAGCAAATGACTCAAGGGGTATTCAAGTATATCTTGAAGTTTGGCAAAATTACACATATACATGAAATGAAAACTCATGATCATAAAACAAATCCACAAATAGGAATACAAGTTTAAAATGTATGAATCATCAAAACTAGACTATACTAGCACATCTAATGGGTTCAAATAAGCAATCAAGCTCAAACATATATAGATTTATTTGTGGCCCACTATATGCACAAATATATACCTACTCTTAATGAAAACTAACATCTAAACATGTAATCAACACATGAACCATAAAACCAAGATATAAATCAATCATGATAAGCATAAACATGATCATTATGTAAATACACATGTCATTAGATTTATGATGTACATGATAGCTAATCAAATATGAGAACACAAAATAATAATTCATATTAAACATGGGTGTCTCAAATACTATACATGTATGTCAAGAATCTAATCAACATGGCATTTTCATACTAATCACTAAACAATGAAACATGCTAAAAACATATGATATGAAAAGCATGTAAACAATAAATAAGGAGTTAGGAATCGTTACCAAAACCTAGAAGGCAACTTTCCTTGTCTCCAAAACATGGTGGTCATCTCCACCAAACCTCCCTTGAAAGTGATGCATCCAATTGATTTTCATGAAGCTCGGAACGCATCCACTCTAAGGTACGGCTACTCTCACATCATGTGAGAGCCCACACCTACATTAAACAAAGGAGGGGTGGTCTTTGGTACCCATACTCTTTTCGCTCCATGGGGGTTAGTACCTTCTCTAAACCAAACAAACTTCTTTACTAAATTTACATTATGTAATCTATCAAAGCAAAATTTAGTAAGGTGGCCCATACGTCCACAATGTGTACAAGTGTACACATGAGCATATATGTGATGGGTGTGTCCGTGAGGAGCATGTGTATGCCATGGAGGGTGTGCATGCATAAAGGATAGAACTTGTTTCTTTCGAACCAAGGTTTCCAAACGTGAGTGGTTCATGGCACATTGTGTAACCCCTGCTTTCCAGTGTACGTATCACCGTATCGGTACGCGATACGACGTACAAAAATTGCTTTGACCTCCGTATTAGTCCGATTGAGCTGATTTTAGTTTCTAAAATCATTTTCTAATATTTGAGATTTTTCAAGATTTTCTGAAATTTTTCTGGATTATTGTGGAAAATCTCCGTAGTCGGTGTCGACCGATACCGATAACCGGTCTTCCGATTTTTATTTCACAAACGGAGTAGAATTTTTAGAATCCACTTTCACCGTGTGTCCTAAAATCGTGTTATCTATGTTCGGGTATTTTTGGGGATTTTTCTGAATTTATCGAAATCCGGCCAAACCGGTGTCGCATGTATCAGCGAGACACTCCGGGATTTTTAATTGGCAAATCGGATTGAGTTTCGACAAACCGTTTTAATCTTACGTCTCAAGATAATATTCTCTATTTTCTGTAATTTTCGAACACTGTTCGGACGAGTCAGATTTTGGGCCGAATTAAATAATATTATTTTCATTTTTTAAAACCTTTTCTTTTTCTTTCTTTTTCTTTTCTCTTCTTCTCTTCTCTGGTTTCTTCCAGCGAACTCCCCCACCGCCATACCCAACCGCCTCTCTCCCTCTTCATAAATTCTTCCCTCTCTCTCTTCCTCTTTCAAAAACCAAAACCCCCCCTCTCTCTACAATCCTTTTCCCTCTCTTTCTCCTTCTCCTCTCTTTCTCTCTCCCTTTTCCCCTCTGTACGCGGGCCTAGCGGCGCCGCCAGCCGTCTCCTGCGGCCGCGGCAGGCCGTCGCCGGCCGCAGCCGGCTGCCATGGCCGCGCAGCCGCGCGGCCAGGCACAGGGCAGCAATTTGCTGCCCTGTTCTCTCTTCTTTTCTCCCCTCTGTTAAACCTCTCTCTCTCTCTTTCTCTTCCCTCTTTCTCTTTTTCTCCCTTTCTCTCTCTTGCTGACCGTCGCCGCCGGCCAGAGCCGCCGCCGGCGGGGCTCCCTCGCCGCCGGCCAGGCTCCCTGGCCGGCCACGGCAAGCAGCAGCGGCACCTTGCTGCCGCTGCTGTTGTTACTTTCTTGGGGTTTGGGTTTTTACCCAAACCCATTAACTCTAATTGGGTTTAGTGAGAAACCCAATAAACCCTCAATCCAACCCGTTAACCGTTAACCCGTTACCCATTTAACTTAAGTTAAGTGGGTATGGGTTGTGGATCTGGACCCGACCCGTTATGAGCCCAAACCCGCTTCCAAACCCATTAAAGGTAATTTTACAGAAAACCCCCTGAAATTATTTCTTATTTGCATTTCAATATTTCTATTACATATTTAACCCTATTTGTTATGATTTAGTATTCGGGCGATATCTGGAGCATCCGGACTCCGATTCGGACGATTCTGGATCCGTTGCGATCGTGGGAAAGAGAGCTACAGGCCTATAGCCAGTTTGTGAGTGTTTGTAACACTGGATACTTATTAGGTCATGTTCATGGACCACTGACATCCGGCCCACTATGTCACCATATGTTTGGACATTATCATGTCATGGATCGTATCACAGACGCTATGACACGACACTGTCACTAGACATGCATGCTAGATACTGTTACTATAATTCACAGGACATGATATTATATAATACACTGACTACCATTATTACATGTACTGTTACGTGGATTATGGCCACACAATTATGTTCCACTAGTACAAGGATAAGTACCGCATGTCATATTATTGTTATCATCCTTACACTGATACGATGGTTCACTGTACATGATATTAGACACTGCCCATAGGTATTACTTGTACATATTGCACAGATACTATGACACGTCTCACATTCTTATTCATGTACACCACTTCACGGCATACCGTCATATCCTATACCGTTATCATCATCACAGGGATTCTCGGCATATCACTGTTACACGTGCCTACATGATTTAATTATTCTTGTCATATGGATCACCGTGCTTATTACATGTATTATTGTTTCATGTTACCGTATTCATGTTACATGATTATTTCCTGTTACTGATATGGATATTCCCGTTACTGGACATGAGAGTTGTTGATATGCGATATGTGGACTTCCACATCTATTGATCCCGTTATATCGTTCCCGTTATATTGTTCCCGATATATTATTCCCGATTCCCGATATATTGTTCTATGCTATCAATAGAGCTCTGGTCCAGTTATCATGTTACCTGTATCATGTACTGTTATTTGTTCTTGTTACATTGGATACTTGACATATCAGATCATAATGATATCTGGGGTATGGGGGAGACTTGACGGTTGATTAGATCTTATCGGGTGATGTACTGGATCCATATTGTTCTCCCACTGCAGGGGATGGTAGTGCTACCTACCAATTGCTCCATGAGCTATTGTTACTTGATTATTGTTCCCCTCTTAGCGGAGGGCTCTGGTCTCAGCAGCCAGGGGTTTGATAAAGGCCGTGATCCCGGGTATGCACGGGATACACCTACCCGATAAGAACTCCTCGACCATGAGTTTTCAATTAACATAATAAAATAGTATACACAATAGTGACGTCGGGAACACTTGTTATTTGACCACTCTCTCGTTTGGATAATGGTACCCGTAGGCCATGTCCGGATGGGTTCGACTGGAGTGCGGGCTCCAGTATGAACTGCCAGTGGTATGGGACACTGGTAGAGATTGATTAAAATACCAGGTGATACTGATCGCTACTATTGTATAAATGACATGACTTTGACATGACCTGCCTGCTACATGTTTAGTTGTACTTGTTACTGTTCCTGATCATTTACCTGCTATCATGTGACATGTATACATTGCTATTGTTCCTGTTTCCTGTTACACTTTCTTTAGTGCCCTACTACTCGTGCACATGTATACTTTGTTACATTACCTGGTATATGTTACACTGTATGTAGTGGCATACTATGCATGTTCAGCATTGCGTATATTTTATTGTTACAGACATATGCTCATCTGCATGTTCACCTCTATTACGTCACCACTATCATGTTCATGTCTATGACGTCACCACTAGACAACATTAGTTATTATATAAACTGGACACAACTATAGATATGACCTGATGATAACCGGCTAGGTAGAGATGGTATTACCATAAAACATGTTTATATATATGTACTGTTTTGTATATGCGTATTAGATGGTATCACTATTATCATACCTTGTACTATATATTAGTATCATGGTTGTAGTACTATTGTATATATTACTGCCTCCTTTATTATCTGATTTCCTCCTTGCTTTCGTTTCATCTTCTTGTTTCCCATCCGTTAGGATTCGTTCCCTACCATACTTCGCTGTCCCGAGTTCCTTATATAGAGCAGAGTGCGCAGCGGAAGTGTCGTGGACCCGTAACGTTTAAGCTTTGGGGTTGGAAATATTGGTCTCCCACTTGATTTGAAATTGCGAGGACGCAATTTTTTGTAAGGTGGGGAGAAATGTAACCCCTGCTTCCTGTGTACGTATCACCGTATCGGTACGCGATACGACGTACAAAAATTGCTTTGACCTCCGTAGTAATCCGATTGAGCCGATTTTAGTTTCTAAAATCATTTTCTAATATTTGAGATTTTTCAAGATTTTCTGAAATTTTTCTGGATTATTGTGGAAAATATCCGTTGTCGGTGTCGACCGATACCGATAACCGGCCTTCCGATTTTTATTTCACAAACGGAGTAGAATTTTTAGAATCCGCTTTCACCGTGTGTCCTAGAATCATGTTATCTATGTTCGGGTATTTTTGGGGATTTTTCTGAATTTATCGAAATCCGGCAAAACCGGTGTCGCCTGTATTAGCGAGACACTCCGGGATTTTTAATTGGCAAACCGGATTGAGTTTCGATAAACCGTTTTCATCTTACGTCTCAGGATAATATTCTCTATTTTCTATAATTTTCGGGCACTGTTCGGACGAGTCAGATTTTGGGCCGAATTAAATAATATTATTTTCATTTTTAAAACCTTTTCTTTTTCTTTCTTTTTCTTTTCTCTTCTTCTCTTCTCTGGTTTCTTCCAGCGAACTCCCCCCACCGCCATACCCAACCGCCTCTCTCCCTCTTCATAAATTCTTCCCTCTCTCTCTTCCTCTTTCAAAAACCAAAACCCCTCTCTCTCTCTACAATCCTTTTCCCTCTCTTTCTCCTTCTCCTCTCTTTCTCTCTCCCTTTTCTTCTCTGTACGCGGGCCTAGCGGCGCCACCAGCCGTCTCCTGCTGCCGCGGCCGGCCGTCGCCGGCCGCAGCCGACTGCCGCAGCCGCGCGGCCAGGCACAGGGCAGCAGTTGCTGCCCTGTTCTCTCTTCTTTTGTCCCCTCTGTTAAACCTCTCTCTCTCTCTCTCTTCCCTCTTTCTCTTTTTCTCCCTTTCTCTCTCTTGCTGACCGCTGCCGGCGGCCAGAGCCGCCGCCGGCGGGGCTCCCTCGCCGCCGGCCAGGCTCCCTGGCCGGCTACGGCAAGCAGCAGCGGCACCTTGCTGCCGCTGCTGTTGTTACTTTCTTGGGGTTTGGGTTTTTACCCAAACCCATTAACTCTAATTGGGTTTAGTGAGAAACCCAATAAACCCCCAATCCAACCCGTTAACCGTTAACCCGTTACCCATTTAACTTAAGTTAAGTGGGTATGGGTTGTGGATCTGGACCCGACCCGCTATGAGCCCAAACCCGCTTCCAAACCCATTAAAGGTAATTTTACAGAAAGCCCCCTGAAATTATTTCTTATTTGCATTTCAATATTTCTATTACATATTTAACCCTATTTGTTATGATTTAGTATTTGGGCGATGAGCATCCGGACTCCGATTCGGACGATTCTGGATCCGTTGCGATCGTGGGAAAGAGAACTACAGGCCTATAGCCAGTTTGTGAGTGTTTGTAACACTGGATACCTATTAGGTCATGTTCATAGACCACTGACATCCGGCCCACTATGTCACCATATGTTTGGATATTATCATGTCATGGATCGTATCACAGACGCTATGACACGACACTGTCACTAGACATGCATGCTAGATACTGTTACTATAATTCACAGGACATGATATTATATGATACACTGACTACCATTATTACCTGTACTGTTACGTGGATTATGGCCACACAGTTATGTTCCACTAGTACAAGGATAAGTACCGCATGTCATATTATTGTTATCATCCTTACACTGATACGATGGTTCACTGTACATGATATTAGACACTGCCCATAGGTATTACTTGTACATATTGCACAGATATTATGACACGTCTCACGTTCGTATTCATGTACCCCACTTCACGGCATACCGTCATATCCTATACCGTTATCATCATCACAGGGATTCTCGGCATATCACTGTTACACGTGCCTACATGATTTAATTATTCTTGTCATATGGATCACCGTGCTTATTACATGTATTATTGTTTCATGTTACCGTATTCATGTTACATGATTATTTCCTGTTACTGATATGGATATTCCCGTTACTGGACATGAGAGCTGTTGATATGCAATATGTGGACTTCCACATCTATTGATCCCGTTATATCGTTCCCGTTATATTGTTCCCGATATATTGTTCCCGATTCCCGTTATATTGTTCTATGCTATCAACAGAGCTCTGGTCCAGTTATCATGTTACCCGTATCATGTACTGTTATTTGTTCTTGTTACATTGGATACTTGACATATCAGATCATAATGATATCTGGGGTATGGGGGAGACTTGACGGTTGATTAGATCTTATCGGGTGATGTACTGGATCCATATTGTTCTTCCACTGCAGGGGATGGTAGTGCTACCTACCAATTGCTCCATGAGCTATTGTTACTTGATTATTGTTCCCCTCTTAGCGGAGGGCTCTGGTCTCAGCAGTCAGGGGTTTGATAAAGGCCGTGATCCCGGGTATGCACGGGATACACCTACCCGATAAGAACTCCTCGACCATGAGTTTCCAATTAACATAATAAAATAGTATAGACAATAGTGACGTCGGGAACACTTGTTATTTGACCACTCTCTCGTTTGGATAATGGTACCCGTAGGCCATGTCCGGATGGGTTCGACTGGAGTGCGGGCTCCAGTATGAACTGCCAGTGGTATGGGACACTGGTAGAGATTGATTAAAATACCAGGTGATATTGATCGCTACTATTGTATAAATGACATGACTTTGACATGACCTGCTTGCTACATGTTTAGTTGTACTTGTTACTGTTCCTGATCATTTATCTGCTATCATGTGACATGTATACATTGCTATTGTTCCTGTTTCCTATTACACTTTCTTTAGTGCCCTACTACTCATGCACATGTATACTTTGTTACATTACCTGGTATATGTTACACTGTATGTAGTGGCATACTATGCATGTTCAGCATTGCGTATATTTTATTGTTACAGACATATGCTCATCTGCATGTTCACCCCTATTACGTCACCACTATCTTGTTCATGTCTATGACGTCGCCACTAGACAACATTAGTTATTATATAAACTGGACACAACTATAGATATGACCTGATGATAACCGGCTAGGCAGAGATGGTATTACAATAAAACATATTTATATATATGTACTGTTTCGTATATGCGTATTAGATGGTATCACTATTATCATACCTTGTACTATATATTAGTATCATGGTTGTAGTACTATTGTATATATTACTGCCTCCTTCATTTTACCACTCACTAGGTCGCTTTCTGACGACCCTGGGTTTGCGTGCCCAGATTAGAGATCCGAGTTATCATAGTATCGGAGAGTGCCATGGAGTCACATCGGAGTTTCCTCATCGGGACTATTCCTAGGTATCTTGGTGCTTTATTTCCGTTATCTTATTTGTCCCTCTTTGTCATATCTGTTATGATCGCTGACCTATTTCTGCAGGTATTCTTGTACTTATTTCATGCTGGGATCCATGTCTATATGGAGGTTATTTCTTGTACTGAGGCTTAGCATACGTACGTGAGGGATTTCCGCCCTGCGTATGTACGTCGCCATAACGTCCCCGTACCTGCGGGATCGGGGCGTTACACATTGGCTCATAGTGGAGCCCAAACAATCCACTTTCTTCTTCAACAAACAAATATCATCATTAATCTTAGAAGAAGAAGTGCATGTAAGGGGTGATCTAGGTGAAGCTACCCTAGCATGGCAAACATGAGAAACAATATCATTTTTCAAAGATTTATTTTTATTTAAACAAATTTCTAATTCTTTAGAAACAAAATCAATTTCTCTTTTCAAAGAATCATTTTCTTTTAGAACAAATTTAACTTTTGAAGATAACGCATCATTATTTTTCAAAACATTATCACAATCATTTTTAGATTTTAAAATTCATTTTCTTTAAGTGCAAGATCAAGTTGAGACCTTAATGAATCCCTCTCATTAGCAATCTCCTCTTTCTCTTGCAAAACAATATCAAGTCTAGCAATCAAATTTTTATTTTCATTATTAATGCCTAGACTTTTCTTTTTCAAAACATTATATTTTTCTATTAATTTTTCACACACAATAGATAGTTCTTCATTTAAAGCATGGGGATCAATATTATCATCACATGAAGAACTAACACTATCATTACAATCTAAGTGGGGTTCCGAATGTACCTCAAGGGAGTCATTCCCTTGGACCATATAGCATTGTTGCGGCTCGGATTCATCTCCACTAGATTCCTCCTCTTGTTGAATTGGCGCTTGAAGCTTGGAGGTGGTGGTGGTTGTCAACAAATTCCACACTGCAAAGGTGGAATCAAAGTTAGAAACATGCAAAAGATATTCTTTAGGAAGTGTGCTTCTAATAGCCTCAAGGGCTTGTGCATTGGCCCCTATATGATTGCGATCTCCAAGATAGCATTTCTTGGTGGCCGCAAGAAAAACATGCAAACCTAGGGTCTTCAAATAGCTACTCATCATAACCTTCCAAATCTCAAGTCTAGAAATGTCAAACATAGGATGGCTATCCATGAGGGCAAACTAAATGTGTGCAAACAAACAAATGCAAACAAGATTAGCCTAAAATGAGGATCTTTAGCTCTAGGTTGTTAGACCCAAAATCAGAGCACTTGGCTCTGATACCAATTGAAAAGCACACCTAGAGGGGGGGTGAATAGGTGTACTTGCTAATCTAGAAACTAAATGCGCTAAATGCGGAAGCTAATGCAAATTATTGCAACACACTTAATACAACACACAAGTGTAGCCGAATTCCCCGTGAAGGGCTCTGGACTAACTCCTCTTGATTCCCCTTAAATGCGTTGAGGTGCTATGTGAAGCTCTTGTGGTTAAGTATAAGTGAGGCGCACACACAAGCAATCCAAGCATATAATGAATAAGCAATATGAATCAATGCAAGGACAACACAAGCAAATAGATATGTATGATATGAATGATGCTATGCACAATTGTAAAGAGAGAGAGAGAGTTAGGAGACAATGGATCAAACGCTAACAACAAGATATGTTTCGAGGTTCGAGCACCCAGCTCTACATCCCCGCCTACACCACCGTGTAGGATTTCCAATCCACTATCTCCCACCGAGGGAACCTCTACCGAAGAGGATTTGTTACAACAAAGGGAGTACCGAACTCCTCTCTCAAACACCGCCTCACAACCGAGGGGTAGACCCGTAGCCAAACAACAACCAACGCCTCTACCGAAGAGGGTTACAAACCAAACTCCACCTCTCACTAGAGGGAGCAAACCAATCACCCGATCACCTCTACTAAAGAGGGATACAAAAAGAACAAGGGTGTATACAACAAGTGGTTCCAAAGACCACAAACTCAATCTCTCTTTTTCTCTTTTCCACAAAACAAGATCCTAATAGATTAGGATAGAAGATAAGCTCAAGTGTGGAAACTAGGTGTTTGGAAAACAAGCAACAAAGAAAAATCCTTGGGAAAACACTTGCAATATGATAGAAATGAAGATCAAAAGCAATATCCCAAAAACCTATTTTTCTTTGAATTTTCCAAACCCTTGAAAACAATAAAGATGAAAACTTTTAAGCTTTAAAACTCTTTGAAAACTTCTTTAAAACTCTGGAGAAACTGAGAATTTTTGCTCTTAAAAATCTTATCAAAACAGCCCAAGAGTTGGGGTATTTATAGCCCCAAAACAAAACTAGCTGTTAGGCTGATGTGGCAGCCTGACAGGCTTGGCGGTCGGCCGCCCGGTCGACCGCCAACGGTCAAAAATGTGACCGTTGGGCAAACCCGGTCGACCGCCCGGTCGACCCAAAAATACAGAGAGCAGAGCTCTTAGACCCGGTCGACCCGTACGGTCGACCGAGCTTGTGTCTGCCAGACGTGCACAAGTCTGTGCACGTCGGTCGACCGCATGGGTCGACCGGCTCATGGTGTGGTCGACCGTCAGGGTCGACCGACCTGGCCTGTTAGCACAAACCTGGGTCAGAAACACATGTTAAAATATTTTTGAAAAATCTTTTATCTTTTCTGAAAATTCTATAAAACTTGTTTTAACATTTTATATTGAACCACAAACTTGTGATAAAAATTTCAAGACATATATCAATCATATCAATTCATTTTTTAGTCTTGCAAATTTTATCAAAACCAACACTTGTGTTTTTATCAAACTTGATTTTTCACAATAGGAAATCTGAATATTCCTAAAACTCATGAATAGACATATCAAAATAAGTTTGTTTAAGATATGAAGCATGTATGTATATTGAACACATCTAATATACATAAAAACTATTTAAACTTGTTTTGATCAAACTATTCATGAAAACCAAATCCAAAACATGAAACGTGTGTGTTGTGCACTTGAGCATATCAACTATACTAAGCTTTACACATGGATCTAAACACACTATCTAAACTAAACTAGGATACCTAAGTCTTCCTGACGATCTTCATCTTCAAGTAGACCCGATCCAAAAACTCCATCCATGGGCTAGGCAATGTGTGATCTTGAAGGTTGAGCCCTGGAATCACTATGTGAAGGCTTCTAAACTCATCTTGTTGAAGCAATCACCAACTAATATCTTGGTTAATGATCTGAAACTTAAACAACACAAGAATATTAGTAAACATAACTACATGAGTTAATCATCATCAAAATTAGGGTGGAAGGCCTTTGGGCCAACAGTTCTCTCTTGAAAATTTTATTGTTAGCACGATAATATCAATAGGTTTTCATCAAATTTTCAATTAATTTTAAATCTTACATTACCATTCCAGATGTCTGCAGCTATATGAGTTTTAAAACTCTGAAACAATGTAATATCAGTCGAACCACCCAGAAATGGCGCGGTCAGCTCCTTCGCCCTCCTCATCTCCTTCACCTTCCTCATCCCCTTCACCCTCCTCTATTTGGGGAGTGTCCTCTATTGCAAGAATGATGGTAGAAGATGACTCACCTCGTCTACGACATCTTTTCGAAGCTGTAAGACGAATTCTAAAAGGGCCTGTAGTATTCATGCCTGCGATAGAAGGAAAAAATATATATATATAGGGAGCTGATCCTCTAAGAACGGTTCTCACGGATTTCTGTGAGAACTTTCACGTGGGTCGTCGGATCTGATAGATCAAATCAAATAAAACTAGATCTCTATCAGATCCGACGGCCCACGTGAAAGTTCTCACATGAATTCGTGAGAACCGTTCTTAGGGGATCAACTCACTATATATATATATATATATATATATATATATATATATATATATATATATATATATATATATATATATATATATATATATAACAAAAGTACTGTTCGATTGTTACACACCAACTTATTTAGAGACGTTGGTCCAGCATCAGCCAAACAAATATTATATGTTCGATGGACTACGACCGAACACGTAACTGTTTGTTAAGTGGTGTTATATCGAACAAACGATGAATGTTCGGTCAAAGTTGGTCGAACATTTGATGAACTCATTTAAACCCATCGTCAATTTTCCTCAAATTCTGGGAATTTACATCAATACAATTAGATTTTTTGAGTTTTAACTACAATTACAACACCAAATAATCCTACATACAGAATACAACCCAGCAAATTGAACAAATCTAAACAAATTTCATCAAAATTTGAAAATTCTTAAAAACAAAATGTTCTCAAAATACCGACAAAATATGACAATGTCGAGATGCACACGATGTTCGATGGCGAGAGGAGCCTAGGTCGATGGTGAGAGCGACCTGAGTCGATGACGTAGGTCAACGACGTCGTGTTCATGGCGGCCGCTAAGCGTGAGAGAGAGCGAGGAGAGCTGTAGAGCTTAGGAGGGTATTTTGGGAAACTGAAAAATATAAAAATGAGAGATGAGTTAAGGGTAAAATTAAGAGTTTGGGGGTGCCATCATCACTTAGATGGGTGCTTTAATTTAGGTAACGGATATTGCCACCATAAAAAATGAGAAAGGCCCCGAAAGTATTTATAAATGTACCATTATTTTTTTTAAAGTTTCACTCTTGGTGAAAAGTCCAAAATTCTCAATTTTTCTTTCTTTCTTCCTCCTCTTTCCTCCTATCTCCCCCTCCCCTGATCTCTCCGGTGACTCGGCGCGGCGCTCCACTTCCTCCTCCCCCATCCCCAGCCTTCCCTCTCCTCCCCGACCTCCCTCCTACCCCTTCCCTCCCCCACGGCCCCCTCCTCCTCCCCCCAATCGCTGGAACTCCCCTCGTCCTCCCCAGAGCTGTTCAGCCAACTCTGACCGAATAGCTCTAGAGTGGTGAGGGCAGGGGTCGCAGGTGAGGGGGAGGTTAGGAGGTGGGGATGGGGGATGGGGGAGGTGGGGGTTCGCCGGGAAGGTAAGGAGGGTATGGGGAGGTAGTGTGCAGCGGGGGGAGGAGGCGGGGTAGCGGGGCAGGCAGGGAGCAGGGACAATGGTGGGGAGGGCGAATAGGGTTTGCCGGGAAAAGGGAGGGGGTTCGCCGACGACGGATAAAGAGGGGAGAAGGAGAAGAGGAGAAGAAAGATATTTTAAGAATTTTTGAAATTTTGAGGGGACCTTTATCAAAATGCTGAGGGTCCTAATCTTTCGGGTGCCTTCCTCACTCCTCACTCCTCAGGGTGGCAATATCGCTATGGGTTCCCATCATTACTTGGGTATGGTTTTCTGGTCAAATATCTATTGACTAAACTACCCCTATCAATCATCCGAAAACCTCACAAATCTACCCCACCACTTAGGAGCATTTCAGTCAATAAAAAATTCCCGCACTCTCTCAATTACCGCCCCAAACAGCCGCCTCTTATCTCTTCTTCGATCTCCCGCAAACCCCCAGTCTGTCAATTTTCCCTTCCTCTCTCCAAAAATGGAGAACAACTACAGCAACAACGGTAACAAGGACCCAATCGATCTGTCGAGCATCTCCAATTACCATTACCACTGGAAGAAGCAGAGATCGAAGCAGGCGGAGGCGAAGCCCTCGCACCTCAACACCCTCAACAGCTCGGGGCTCTTCCAGTTGGTGTCGCCGGACAAGATGTCGGTGCAGTACGCGGGGTCCCAGCAGCACGACCACGACGTCGGCGCCGTCCAGGCCGACTGCCCCGCCCCCACCAAGAAGATCGCCTACTACTTCGAGATGACCGTCAAGAACGCCGGCGACAAGGGCCAGGTCGCCATCGGATTTACCTGCCAAGACTACAATCTCAGGCGCCAGCCCGGGTAATGTACACTCTTTTTTATTCTCCTTCGCCTCCCCGCTGGTTCAGGATCGATTGACCTTGAATTGGCTCCATTTTCTTTGTTGGATTGTACCCTATTTTATTGGCATTTTGTTTAATTTGACCTTGTAAATGAGGTCGTTTGGCTTGGCTTCGGTCATTGTAGTAGTTTTTTTCATCGGGAAGGAAGAATCTTGCTGTATATCTAGGTGACAATGGCTGATTCTTAGATTGATTATGTAATTTGAAGAAATTTTATAGTTCACTTGATAGTGCCATAAGTCATGGTCTCTTTACATTGAAATTTGAAACAAATAATTTTGATGGCACGTTTGTGGAATTAACAAGAAATCTCTCCTTGTCTTAGTTGAGTCTACACAACTAGGGTTTGACACGCGGTTAGGATTTTAGCTACAATTTGGTTATGGATCTTATTTACAAGCTTTGTATTATTTCCCTGGAGGGTGTGCGACATGATTCTCGGGCTAGACTTTTGCCGCACGTTTCCCAGATTACACTTGTGATGCTTTTTCAGTTCTCCTAAAAGTTCTTTGCTAAAATTATAATTATGAATTTGTTTAATTTCTTTATTCCTTGATGGTGCCTCGTTAACTTCATTGTGCTTGAATGGTGTAGATTGAAAAGTTTATGTAGCATATGTCACTTTTGATTTTACTTCATTTTCTCTAATAATATCTGCAATTCTATTTCATAGCTGGGAAGCAAATAGTTGTGGGTATCATGGGGTTGATGGCTTTATCTACCGTGGTAATGAAAAAGGAGAATCTTTTGGTCCCACATATACAACTGGTGATACTGTTGGTGCTGGCATTAATTACACATCACAAGAGTTTTTTTTCACGTAAGTTGCTTGATTCTGGATTCAATCTGTGAGGCTGTCATTCTTAGTGATTGATGAGATTCATAATTTTTATCGCTCATATGCAGAAAGAATGGGAAGATTGTTGGAACTATTGACAAGGATATTAAAGGCCCATTGTATCCTACCATTGCTGTTCACAGCCAGAATGCAGAGTATGTCATTTGCTGTTCTTGTACAGTCCTTTACACTTCTGCAATTTAAATTCCAATTATTCATTTTTAGTGCCTTCCTAGTTGCATAATTTTTTATTCTAATATCTTAGTGTGTTGTTTCTGAAACATGTTTTGGAACTCGTCTTTAAAAATGTATCATATATATGCCTCTAGAAGTCATGTCCGAAGACATATATGTCTGTACCAATCTTTCATATTTTCAATTTAGGGCATCATTTTCCAAGTGGAAATATCAAAGGAACTTTGATTCTAATATCCTTGGCCTGTGGTTTCTTATACATGTTTTATGACTTGTCATAAATGACATATCACATAGATATGCTGCTAGAAGACCTGTTAGAAGAGATCTACTTCAACACCAACCTCTCATAACATTAAATACGAGGGTTTAGGGACATCATTTTGCAAGTGGAAATAACAGAAGGAGAGTAACTTGGCTGTTTAAATTGTCTCTAAAATTTGAATGAAATTCCTCTTTTAAGCCTCTTCATTTTCCTTCTTTCCTAGCCTACATGTGTATTGATTGTTATCCCCTAGGTCAGATGAGCTTCAACTTGGTCAGCAATAAGACAAGCTTTCCTGGCACTAACCGGCCTTTCGTTGTTGTAGCAACCTTCCCATCTTGCCACCAGTTTCACTAAGGTATTTATGCTATCCAAGTGATGGTTGACATCAAAACTTGACTATGGGTCGAAAAAATAACTCACTGAACCTGTTCATGGACCTTTGCTAGTTACTGTGTTCTATAATTGACTCATTCTATTAGGAAATGGCTTGAACAAGGATTGATATCTGAGAGTTTGTAACTAAAACAGTGGTACAAGACTCAAGCGTTGATAGACTGACAATTTATTGATTTTCTGGTTCAATCTGAAAGAATCTCAGAAAGATTAGGTAGAAACAATTCATGGTGCTTCAAGTTTTAGGATTCTGGAGCCCATGAAATGTTCCCTCGTTTCTAAACAAGCATTGCGAGAAGCACATTCAGTTTGGTCTACATGTTTGCTTCAAAGGGAGGATTCGGGAAGAACTCCTTCATAGACATTTTTATAAGAAGATAGTTACAGACATTTGAGGTGTTTGGTGAAATCCACATCATAGCAGCACTTTCCCCAAATTAATTTTTGATTGAAGGAAAGTTGTGCTTGGTAAAATTGCAAGTTAGAGGGAAACTTCTCTCGTTCTAAGGTCAAGGTTTTTTTTTTTGTTGAGTTTCCATAAACAGCTAACAAAATATTTTATTAAACTGTACCTCTTAAGCTGATTTTGTATCATAAGGAGAGAGCTTGTCATCAAAATTAGATTAAACTATTGTAGAAAAAATGATTAATGGAAACTAAAGGCTTTCCTATTTTCAAACATGTGATATCTCTGATTTTATTGGTTTTGCTTTATAAAGATGCTTCATTATTGTGGTTATGGATGAAGAAGCATCATTTGCTTGGCTATATGAAACCAATTACTAAGACTGTTTGATTGGTTGGTCCTTTTGAGCATTGATATGCTTCCTCCTCTAAGAGATGAAGTTTTGTGTCTAATAACTCCAAAAATAATGTTGTAAATGAACAGTCGATAATAAAATATCAGAAAATGATTGCAACAGTTAATTGTTTGGTAGTGCATAACATATTATGACATTAGAACTTTGTTACCCTAAAGATGCATTTGGTAAGATGAGTTCGTAATTTGGAGTTAGTGTCACGCCCCGCTTCCCAAAATACGTTCAAGCGGAGACGCGAAGAGAGTCTGCGACGTATATACGCGAGAAAAATACCCCATGTATATACGCTAAACCTAAAGTGACCTAAACAAGTTATATAAATCAACAATAAATGCAATAAAGTCACTGCAATAATACATATAATTCCCACACATGATAATATTAATCAATAGAATAAAGTAGAGTCCAGACGATATAGAGGATCGAATAAATGAAACAAGGAATGAAGAACAAAGGAAGAACAATACCCAAGATTAGAAGATCAAATGAATAAGTCCGAACTCCTCACAATACATGAGCTTCTCCCCAAATACCTGATCAATAAAATGTAACAATCATATACCTGGATGTTCAAATTCAGGGAGTCAGAAGTCCCAATGAGTGTGTAAAAATGAGGGAATAGTGCACATGTGAACATAGTGTGATACTAATAATATAAAATGTGCTGAATGAGAAATATCATGAATAAAACTGGAATTAAAAATATTGTAGAGCATATAACAATAATTAATCGTAACAAGTGTTACAATAATAGACAGTACATAATTTAAGGAGTGACGGGATCAATCTGTCATAACATCAAGTGTCAGGTGACTGTCATGGCATACAAGTATATGACAAGTTAGCACACATCAATTACGGTGTATGATACCAGTCTGTTATTAATTATGTCAGTGATCGCCGATTGCCGATGCAGTAAACGCATCCCATACTACGCTTACTACACTTGTCAATCGAGGTTTTATGTTATTGAAATTGATCGGTTGGAGACATTGTCTGTGTTTTAAGTGGGTCTCATGCATACCTGGGACTACGGCCCAGACTCCTAGCGCTGAACCAGGCCCTACTGCAAGATAGTCAGGTAACATGTATAGCAGGAACAAGAACAAAAATAGGACGGGGTGTCAGTCACCCCACGGAATCCTGCAGTGGAACCCCTCTTTCGGCTGCACAACCTATATCCTAAGTCCATTCAAAATACGGATATTGTCTTCTCTAACAATTTTCCAATCCCGGTGTAAGTTGTTTAATATCATGTTATTAGTTTATCGAGATTATTTAATGCACATGTTACCTAGATCACTGGGATAACTCGGTGATGGCAACAATAATAACATCAACAGTATAATCAGAATACATGATGTCTGTGAATAGGATAAGCAGGAAGATGTTACCATGTAACAGTATTTCCTAATGATGTCAGGTACGTGTCATGTATAATCAGTCAAGTTTTCAAGTGGTATCATAATGTCCAGAATCAAGAATATTATGTAAAGTTTATTTAAAGAGAAAAACATTCACAAGGTAATTTATTTTGTATTTAATAGATGTAGACGTGAACTAGTAAACTAATAGGCCTGAACCATAATTAAGCTTGAACAATTATTTAAATGTAAAATAATATTAATTGAAATAGGCAGGATAAAACACTCACGTGAAATAATACTGAATACTCAATAAAGTAAACAAAAAACACTCACATGAAATGACGCAGTTTTGGGTTCGAATCGCCGTTTGGTCTTCACTGCACGAACCGATTCGGATCTCTGGGTGATTTCGTGGGTCGGTCTTCGAATCGTCAGTGTATCGGGTTCACAACGAACACGAGTATGAATTCTTCTGTTACCGAGTTCGGATCGCACAAGCGAGTCTGTAACACTGTAACACGCAACCATACATGTACATGAAGAGGGAGACGGAGATACCGAGTCACATCCACCCACTTACACGTACACCTACACATCCACCCACGTACCCATATATACAGTCACACACGCACACAAATACATATTCACAGAAAGAGAGATTTTGTCATGGGGAGGATAATATGAAGTACACTGGAGACCCACCTCCAAGCTTAGAAGCTCTTTTTACGAAAGCCCAAATAGAATCTAAAATGGAGAATTGAGGTCTTTCTTTTCATATTGTTTTCCTTCAAATGTTGCATCTGTTCAGTAATAGGCTCTCGCAGGTACCACCAGTCCCACTAGGACTTATGTGATCCCACTTAAGATATTACCCCACTCAAATTCAATGCCGCCCATGAAAGTATAATATACCTATGTTGGATCAATATGAAGAAGACACTGTATGGATACATGGACTAAAAATTCTGAAGATTCAGTATATGAATAAATCATGGATACGAAAAAACACAAATAAGGAGATTTATAAAAAAATATTGACACTAAAGCAGTTGACTGATGATAGGAACTCAATTGATGATAATTAGATGTATGCTTTAGTAACTAATAGATTGAATTGGTAGTTATCCAATATACGTATTCACATATTAGATATGAAGCATACTTATTCATTCATGTATATAAAAATAACAACATTTTCATAACCTCCCACATTCACAAATGCCTCCCATGCTACACGAATATACCGATAGATGTCATCACATACAAATGGCATTGAACTAAACATGTAAGGTATCATTAACAGCTACAAGATTGAAAAACAATTCAACATGTTAAAAAGAAAACTGTATCAAAAGGCTAGGATGGATTTTATATCCTACTTCATTTCTTGTTTATCACAAGATGCAGTTAAGAGTCTCACAGTCTAATTAACCAACAAGAGTTGTAATGTATAATGAATGTTAAGATCATAATATGATTTACATTTTGCCTACACATACTTCTAGTAAATGCAAAAGGAAGTAAAGCAATCCATGCAGGCTTTAATGATCCAGCCATTGAAACTCACAAATTTGGCTTAAAGTGAGCCTAAACACATACATATAATTAAATGAGGAGAGAAATAGGAGAGGAAAGGGGAGAACTCACGCACTAGGCCATGGGGTTGGCGCGCGAGTGGCTCCGGTGGCGGACATGGTGATGGCGGAAGCCGCGGGAAAGGTCACTGGCTCTGAGGGGTTGCCGGAGGACACGACGGAGCTTGACGGAGAAGGCGGAGGTCATGCTCGCGGTCATGGATCCGGGGTAGTGTTGTCGGAGTGATGGCGGCGGCTATGGCTGCTCCGACAACTGGTGGTTGCATACAGAGTGGAGAAAAGAGGCAGAGTGGCTCGACAAGAGTGATGGAGCTTGGTGGGTTGGCGGAGATTGTGGTGGAGGAGGCCGGCAAGGTTGAGAGGCGCGGAGATGGGTACGCCGGAGGGGTGTACGGTGCTCAGTGGAGTAGTCGGCACACCGGCGACACTCCGAGAGGTGGTGGAGGTGATGGGTGAAGGTGAGGTGTGGTGGTGCACAGTGGAAGAGGCGGAGATCATGGGTTGTGTAGCTTGGAGAAGAGAAACGGCCATAGGGTGATGCGTGGTAGAGGCTCGGATGGGTTCTCTGTTGGAGGGAGAGAAGAAAAGGGAAATATTATTAGGGTGAGGGTTAAATGGGGAGTGGGTAGGATTAGATTAGTTAGGATTTGATTTGTTAGTTAAGATTAGGATTATAGATAGGATTGAATGGGTTGTGGGTCTGGGCTAACGGGTTGGATTTGGGTATGTGCTTGACTAATGAGTAATGGGTTTCGGGGAATGGTTAAGGACTAGGAATGGATTATATAGGGACTGAAATAGGGTTAATGGGTTGTTGGGTTTGGGCTTGGATAATGGGTATGGTATGGGCTTGTGGGTGAATTGAAAAAGGAAAAGAAAAGAATAAGAAAAGAGAAGTGAGAATGGACTTGGTTTGGGCTAAAGAAAAATAAAGGAAAAATAGGAAATTGTAAGAGAGAGGGTGTGGGCTTGGGAAATGGCTAGGAAAGAGAAGATAATAATAATAACACTCACAATAATAATGCAACAATATTAATAATAACTCACATAATAATTAATAATAATAAATAAATGTACATGTAAATATTAAAATACTAGTATATTTAAACATTGTATTTCAAAATAGGGATATTACAGTTAGTGTATTGGGAGAAGAGATTTGTAAAAGAGTTAACAATTAGTTTTTTTTGTTTGGAAGGTGAAGAATTAGGAGTTAGGAATTGTAAGTGAAAAAGTTATTTAGGGAATTAGAAAGAGTTATGTATGATGATTTTGACTTTTTTGAGTTGTTGAAGATTTTGCCTCTCAACAATTAACCAAATGCCCTGTTTTTATTTAAGAAAAGTAAAGAGTTGATATTTAATGTAGAAATCATGCAGATTAAGCATTAAATAAATATTAAGAGATAGACTTGTGTCCTTCCAAAAGGATTTGAGGCCAAATCCTTCCCACTCAAATACCAACATCTGAAATTCGAATACAAGATCCTCTCCGTTGAAGTTGATTTATATTATTTCAAGTATTTATAAATAAAAAATCAAGTGGTTTGTATACTTTTTGGCCATGCATCAAGTAGGAAAAAAACGGACGGCCTAAATAGTGAGTTGGTTAGTTTAACGGTGTAGAACATTTGAAACCTAACAAAGATTGATTTGTAGGGTTTTTTTTAAATGTTTATATCATAATCAAATGGCGGGATCGAGAATTTGTATGTCTAAAAACATAGATCTAACCAACTCACTACTTTCGGCCGTCCATTTTACGCTGCTTGATGGATGGGCAAAAAATATTCAAAACACTTGTTTTTTGGTTTATAGATACTTTAAATAATATAGATTAACTTCAACAGAGTGGATCTTGTATTCGAATGTCGGAGGGTTGTATTTGAATTGGAAGGATTCGGGCTCAAATCCTTTTGGAAGGACACAAGTCTATCTCTAAATATTAATTATAATATATTTTAATTATTATTTTATATTAATATACTTTGCATGATAATTTGTTAGCAATAATTCTTATCATATCCAAACAATCAAGTATACACAAAATTACGTTGATTTCTCCAATTACGGATTAGGTAATTTAATCTTTCTTGTTATCTCTTTTATTAAGATGAATTATCTAATGCAGCTCATTATCTTAATCCTTCTCTGTTTTCCTTTTGCCAAATGAGAGCAAAAGTCTAGTGTTGAACTTGTTTGCAACCATTATCTCTGTGATGTCTACAGAATTCTTGATTCAACTTGAAGCTCCTGACATTATTAATTGAGGGCTATGTTGTTGATATGCCATGTACAGTTTTATATGCCATACATCTTTTTTCTCTCATCAAAAAGCACATCTCAAAAAAGAAAAACACAGGCTATAGACATCAATATGATCATTCAACAGGCTATTCATCTCACAAAATAAATCTAAGAAGAAAAAAGGAAATTACAACTAATCTCATCTCGTAAATAGTTCAATCTCCACTTGATTGACTCCGCTATCCATTTTTTTGTGCTTGATCTTCGATTATCCCTTTCTGATTTTTTTTAACGCCAATGTTTTGGTAGTGGGATGAAGAGAGAAAGAAAGGGAAGGAGAGAGGAGGAGAAGAATGGGTTGGGGCAAGTGGTAATGTGCGAGGGCATTCTCGTCAATTCACATTTTCCTTTTCTAGAAAGCTCTGGCTTTGTGCTAATTCCAGCCTTGAGCTGGATTTGGTAAGTCTTTAAAATGGGCCAAGTTTTCCCCGTTTTGAGACTACTTCCAACCTGCTAAATTTTACCCCAAAAAAACCTACATTTGGCAGGAGCCCCCAACTCTTGTTGGCGAACAAGGCCTCTTAGCTCAAGAGTTGAGCTTATCCTTACTAACTCTTGCCAAATGACTAAAAATTGGCAAGAGTTAGCAAGTAATGATGATTTTGGAATTAGATCAAAACCACCTTCAAAACCACTTTACAGATCACCCAATTTAAGAGTTGTTAATTCCATCAAAACCTTGGAATCACCCTCCTCCTTTCTTTCCCTTTATCTCAATTTCTAACACTTGCTAATTCTAGCTCCAACCAAACAATCAAGAAGAGCTTATTCTTAACTCCTTTCTAGTTCTTCTTTTTCATGACACACTAAATCCTAATTCTTGACTCCACTTGCCAAACACAACCTAACAATAAGTTGAACAAGGAAAAAGACAAAATGTGATTTTTTCCAAAAAAATTCTTAGTCCCTTGGGGAGTTTGAAGCTACAGTAGAAAATTGAATTCTACAAAACTTACCTTTTTGCTTATTTACCCCTCAAAAATCTCTCTTGCATGTATATCCTTCTAAGTCTAAAACTTGCTGGTATAACCCTATAGTCACAATTTTGTTCAATGTGATAAAAATACCCCTGCAAATTAGATTTTCTAATACTCCATATTTTTTCATATTAATAACATTTTTTTATAGATAGTACTTTAATATCAATTATGTATTTTGGAAACATGGATTCTCTACTATGTCAAAATATCTATATTTTGATAAATAATATGTCAAGGATGAATATGATAGGGGATATGTAAGTTTGCAAGTTCTAATGAAAATGATATGTACACCTACATATTTTATTTTTGTACCTTCTTTTATTTCTTTATAAGTATAATATTTTTAAATAGAAATATAATACAAAATACATAAAGTTTATTTGCAACTTAAACTTTTAGTAAGGTTTATATAAAAGAATAATGTTTTTTGAGGGTATATGTACAAGATTTGAATTTGCGAGTGTATATATTGAGGGCACTTTTGTCATATTGAAGAAATTTGTAACTATACAGGTATACCTGCAAACTATTTAGAATTAGAAGGGTGTACATGAAAATAGAGATTTTTGAGGGGTAAATAAGCAAAAATCTAAGGGTATACATGCAAAAAAACCTCAAAAATAAAATTGTACTCTCATAGACCAGATTGGTGCTGAGGTGCAGTAATTTCTGCCATTGGATGGGTTTAGCGAGCTAGGAAGGGACGGGAGTACTATTACATGGAAACTGGATACATGTGTCAACCCTTCATGTACTGTGTCCCGTAGAATCCAACAAGAAAGCTTCCAAAAATTGATGCAGTGACACAACTAAATCTTTAGTTGCAAATAGCATGATATGACCTTTGTGACATTGTTGTCATTGGAGATCTTCCACATGGACTATTGGAGTTTAGTATTTAAATGGTTATTATCTCAATATCGATATGATGACTTGACATTTTTGGATTGTCCTGTAGTATCCGCAAAGAGTTGGAGCATGTGAGTCCGGCAGGTCAAAAAACCGAAATATGAAGTTTCAGCTTTTTTAATTCTGATTCATGTAGAAAATACTGGTAAATTGAAGTAATCTAGAAATCCCTGAAAATTTTTAGTATTGGGGCATCTCCTTCTGCCTTGATATGTTATGTGTCGAAAGTATAGTTTGATAAGATTTTGCATAAGAAATCAAGTGCAGTTTGCATCAGAGCATATTTCACATCAGCAGCATTATGTTCCCAAGCTTGTTCGTATATTTTTAAAATAATGTGTAGAGATTTAGCTATTAGAAGTGTACTGTCAGCTAATTTGCTCTTGGTTTGTAATATTTTAGAGTTGACCTTGCTCGTGTTATGGTCAGAGCAAGCATTCTTTACTTCTGTCAGTTCTATATTTTAGAAATTTAAAATGTTCTTTGATGTGCATTGCATCAGGGTGACTGTGAACTTTGGAGAGCAACCATTCCTTTTTGACATCAAGGTACACACGCATATTGGTTTCTATTGACTTTTCTGCTGTGCTTTAATTATGAATGTCTCATTTTCCTTTTCACAGTTATGGAATGCTACATTTTTCTGTTATATATGGGCGATAATTTTTTAATGACTAATTATCTATTAATTATCATTGTCATAACACACACACATTCTTATCTCTCTTTCAGTTAATTTTCAATTTTCTTTAGCTAGTTGCAGTTTTTGGTTATTTGGTACCATCAGAGCTATTTATTTATCAAGGTTTGAAATATCACTCGATACCGATATTTTGGTTCAATACTGCTGATATGACCCGTTATAACTGAAATGATTCCCGATATTGCCGATACAAGGAGATGAAATGGCCGATATTGCTGATACCAAAATCCTACAGCCTATACCAATACCTAGATCTCAAACCATGTTATTTATTTATTTATTGATTCACTAGTCAAATATGAAGAGATATGTCCTGTTAATTGATTTACGCCGTTTGTTTTTTCCCTCTTCATATTTAATTTTCTGATCTACACTGTGTCATTGTCTTCTTGTCAAGAAGAAATGCATGTAATTGATGCTTGTGTATTTCTTGTAGAGCTCTATCTATGAAATTCTTAGATTTTCCCCCCTTCAACAGGCTTTTAGGTCAGAGGAAAGACTAAAGCAGCAGAAGTTGATTGAAAAATTATCATTACCGCCAAATATCAGTCACTGGTATGTCTGCCAAAATCTTTTGACTGATGGCATTTTGGACATATTAAGTAAAAGCGGTTGGCATGTTGTCAATGCAACTATGTTGGTGTTATATTATTATGATCAGATTCATTTGAGGGAACAACCTTATAACGGATGCATATGTTATGCGACTATATTTCTTTACTTTCCTATGTATTCATGCTTTTGTCTCCACTCTCGTGTTCCTTCTCCACTCGTGTGTAAGCATTAGTGTTCCAGAATACTCATTTAGATCTTTCATAATGTTTACTAATAATTCTTTCTGTGCATGGGCTCACCCGGACGCATGTTTATGCTTCCTTCTATCAATCCGAATAGTTCATGCATTTTTCTAATGGATCAGGAAATCTTAGGTACAATTGTTCAAACATGGAAATGTAAACAACATGACCAATTCTACAATCCTTTTTTGATTTAATGACCAATCAATCACCCAAATGTTTTCTATAAGACACTAAAAGTGAATTTTAGTATGACAGGATATCATGAAACTTCTTGGTTGGTTGATATGCAAAAATGGAGGGCTAACTATAGATAAGTGGCACAGAAAATCACACATAATCTCAATTTGTTTTGTGTGCTTGTGATCAATTAGACTATTGTAAATCTAAATTACACTTAACTTATCATAGTGGAGATTAATAGTGAATTTAGTATCCATAGTCGAAGCCACAGGTGAACCATTCTAGCAATGTCATCAGCGTGAAACATATATGATCCTCTTAGTCTTATATTTGGAATGGGAAATGATGTGTCATTGTACCTTTCTCAAGGGATTGAAAGTCAAGAATTCACTGTTTGACTGTCAATTTGTCATAACTCATGATTAGCCTGGTCTGGTTAACAGTAGAGTAAGTTTCTATTACTTTTGCTATTGAGAGAGTATTATGAGTGGCATTTGCCTCAAGATAAGAACAGGAGAAGCTTGCGTGCGAACTAGATGCTTGGAAACACAATCACCGAATAAATAAAATGTAGCATTGACAAACTGCTCGCTGCGGATGTGGTATATGGTGTGCTAGTTTGAGAGACAGCAAGACAAAGATATCTCCCTTGAGTTGATTGTACCATTGTTATTCAGAGGTGTGGGATACTTAGTGTTAGTTTGACAGATATTAAGACCAGCATTCTGCCATAAGTTGTACCATTATTATTTAGACAGGGCTTGTCATTTGCAAGATTAAGCCTTTATGGAAGTTCTTGTAATTTGTTCACCGTAGCATTCATGGAGGCGCGACAAGACAATGTCTACTGTTATAATAGGAGAAGGGTGTCATTGTGTCTGTCACCTCTACGTTTGTGGGTGTCATAAAACAATTTATTTGGTTTGGTTCCATCACAAGATAATAGGACAATGAGCACTTACACTAAGCCCTCCAAAGTAATGTTCTCTGCACAAACACCAAACGCGCTATACAATTAAATTTTAAAGGATGTTTCTAAAATTTATAATATTTAAACATCTCATCGACTGTATCATTTTTTACTCATGCCATCTTTTAAGTTATATTTGCACCTATTATGTTCATTGTAACATGTCATTTTGCTCATTTGCCTGGCCATAAAGTTAAACAGCACTTTCCATGAAATTTGCTGCCTTTGCTCAATGATTGCATGTTCTCAAAATCTAGTAAATGCTAATTGCAGATTAGTGTGCTCTAAATATCTCAACTCCAACCTGGAAGTTCTGGAGAGATCCAATTTCTTTCATTGCATGTGTTGCATAAGAGCATTACCATATGCTGATATGTCATCAGTATAAACTTGTAACTGAGATGTTTATTGTCATTCAAAGAAACATGATCATGAGAACTTGTTGAAAAGCTATCTCAAGCACATGTTGGAAGTGCTTATGTTAAAGTAGATAAAGTATCATGAGATCTAGTAAATCTAGAATACCACTGCAGTAAATATCCTTGGAGCTGACAGAGTGAATACACTTTCATGTTCATATAATGATAATCAAACAATGAATAGAAACCATCTTTGTCAAAGGGCAAAAGTTGCACAGTACCCAATATCATATTCTTGGGTAAGTCCATGAGAAACACGGCAGCTTTATGATGTCCCCTAGAGTACAATTTAGGTCTTTTGTTTTACCAGTCTCTAGGTAAAGATTCCTGTCTTGTAATTTCCTACGATACTGTGTCTACTCATGGATGTAGACGAGGAAGATTAGTTATTAATAGATGACACTAGGAAGAAGTTGGTCATGGGCTAACAGATGATCAAGAGCTTGATTG
Organism: Agave tequilana; assembly: GCA_038442645.1. Lineage (NCBI taxonomy): Eukaryota > Viridiplantae > Streptophyta > Magnoliopsida > Asparagales > Asparagaceae > Agave > Agave tequilana. The sequence continues at coordinate 75,627 of JAVJIF010011444.1, forward strand.
GCACTCATGCACGGCAATAAATGTAACAGCTGCAGGATCATCTTTTATGAGGAGTGAGAAAGACGTCTGGAGTATGCATCAGAGGTAGCATAATGGGAGAACTCTGAAGAGAAACATTTTGAAAAAGATAAATTAAAGGCTTTAAAGTCACTGTAGCACTTAGGCGTTAATGGTTTGCGAATTCAGTCAGGTTGTGAGTGATATAATGCGTCAATTTTCTTAACTTAAAGCTGACCTGTTTGTAAATGAATCAGGTCTCTTAATCAAAACCACTGTTTAAAATAACGATAATGTAATGACAACGTTTTTCCTTTGTTATGTTAATATAGGTTATAACGTAACACATAATGTAGGTTACGTGATTTAATATTTATTTAATAAAAATAAATATATATACTATACTTAAGAATTCATATAAATAGGAAATAATTTTTAAAAAAATTTAAAAAAATATCAAAATAATATATAACACATTTAGCAAGTCTCACAACAATTTTTTAGCAAGTATCATAATAATTTTTCACATTCGCAAGTTATAATAAGTTCGGAAACATAACAAATTTCATAATAAGTTCGCAAACATAACAAACTATAACAAGCATGATAATTGAATTATAACAAGTAAGATAATAAGCATGATAATTTTTAGCAATTATCTTTTGATAATATTATCTTAGCCAATATTTTTAGCAATTATCTCCTCTGCCCTCTCCGCTTGAATATTTCACTCTCTCTGCTCTCTCCTTCTGATCTCTTTCTGCTCCTCCCCCTTCCGATCTCTCTCTGCTCTCTCCTGGGAGAGAGCAGAGAGAGATCGGGAGGGGGAGAGAGATCGGAGGGGGAGAGAGAGCTTACATGTGCTTGGAGATGACGCCGACGGGAAACCACCGCTTGGAGACGATGCTGGCGAGAACCACCACGACGGAGAACCACCAGATGTAGGTCTTATTCTTCTTTCTTCTTCTTGGCGCCGATGACAAGGTTGCAGAGACGGCGGCGAGGTTGCAGAGAAGATTTTTTTTGGCCCTAGACCGAGTGAATTTGGGGTTTTTTTTTATAAAAAGTCGACTTACACTGTAACGTAAGTTACGTTGCGTTACGTTAATAACGTAACGTAATGAACGGTACGGGCAAAATAACCATAATTATGAAACATTGTGTTTTTTAGTCCTGTTACGTAACGATTGGTCGGCGTTAGGTTATATAACGAGTTATATAACGGGTTTTTTAGAACACTGATCAAAACCTAATCTGACCTGCCAGTTAGCAGGTTATTTAACCTGCCCTTGTAATTCGATAGTACTTGGGTTAAGTCAAGATGGTGTACATCCAGCATGATTAACATTATTAATTAAAATGAACCAATCTGTCAAGAAGAGGGTGTAACCTTCAAACTGTCCAGTAGATCTTTACACATATTGCTCTAACCAATAGAGCTTTCAACACATTGCAATGGAATCATAAATAATACTATTAAACAAGGTTAAGTTGGGACAAATATGTTGAGATGGCGAGCCTTGGCTGTACCTTTTTATATATGTATAGTTTCAATGCACGTGTTTATTACCATGATAGGAACCTTGTCAGCTTCACTCGTCATCCAGGTTGGATTCATTGATCAATCGGAGATGTCTTCATATTGTGACAATGACAGTATCACCCAGCTATAGTAGGTTGTTTAGGGATAGCCATAGAATTACAGTAAGAGGAAGGTTGGAAGAAAGGACTTCCATGATGAAAGAACTTATAGGACAAACAAATGAGGCTTAACAAGAAAGGCATAAAGTAGCATGATAGATAAGTAAATTTCTAAGGCACACTCTTTATCACGTAAGCAATACACTCAGCAATATGTGTCAAGGTTCTGAGTCAAGGTACCATACTCATGGTAAGCCGTTTGCATAGGAGCTAGAGCCAATGAAGAAATTTTCTTTTGTTTCTGTGAGGAAATGGAAAATGCTCTCACTCTTGAAAGAAGAGCTTTATGTGGTTTCAACTGAAGAAAAACAAAGTAAACCTATTTGTTTTGAGATGTGCTGCCGAGACCAACAAACAATGAAACAAGCTGCTAAAGATGCTGTGGTCATGAATATCCGAATATTCAAATTTGTATCTATATTCTGAGTTAGCAACTATTTTTTGATATGGTTACTATTATTTCTGGTGCACATAATTTTATCTCGTCCAATGTGTATATTCATTTCTTGCAGGATAGTTCGTTCCTACTTGTTACACTATGGTTATCAAGATACACTAAATTCATTTGACATGGAAAGTGAAAATTCTGCTCTGCAAAATCCTACATCTCAAGAAAACGGCATCTATGAACACGGATATGCTTATGCGCTAAACCACAGAAAGATTCTGCGCCAGGTACCTGGGGGCAAAACCTGAACGAATGAGACTTGATCATGAATAGTTTTCTATTAATTAGTATCTGATTAGACCATGTTTCTTTCGAGAAGTATCTTATTAGAATGAAATTCTTCCCTTGTGTTCATTTTGCTGGTGTGTTTGAGTTATAAGATAAATTGTCCCCTCTGCGTGTTGTGAGTTCCTGGGGCATCGTGTGCTGATTCTTTTTTTTGTTCTTCTGAGATGTGTGAGTGGAATGTTTCTGGTTTGTTCTTTCTTTAATGTTTGCATCATGTTTTATGGCTAATATAGGATAGTATTTTTTTAGGATTCGCTGAAAATGGAAAATTTCCATAAAATTTTAGGCAAACAATTACTCGGGAGAGTAGATCTGGTCAAAGATGTTAAGTTTACATCAACTTGTAAAGAGCATGTTCATCTTAGTGATATTTTTTCTAAATTTTGCTTAAACTTCTTGCTTCAAATTTGTGTCACACTGAAACTTTAGACATCTATGTAATATAAGTTTTCACTGTTCCTTGTTTTTGATCAAAATGTATTTGGAAGTTGAAAACTATCTTCGAAATGCTGTCCTGTTACTGCAAAGGATTCATGTTGTTTTGGTCTACTTTGCATCATAAGTTATCTTTTATCAGATTGCTTTAGATTGTGGTTTATGGATATTTCATCACAAGTATTTCTTCAGTTTGAAGTTTTCTATTGTCCTCTGTCTCTTTTTCTAGACATCTTTCCTTACTCTCGGATAATTTAGGACGCCTGCTTCTTGGTTGTATTACATGATTATATATTTCCAGGAAGTTGTGCCAACTGACATGCAAGGTTTATGGTTGGTCTCACTTTTAACTGTAGCATTCTTGGCCTCTCTAATAAATTGTCAGTTGTTCCCTGTATCCTTTTCACTCCATTTCCCACTATATATTTCTAGGAGTTTGTTCAGATGATTATGATAGTTTTTAATTTGCAATAAATTTGTTATGGACTACATACAGTATCTGTCACTTGCCACATGATTTGCACATAATCCCATCTGTAGTTTAACATGATATAAATATTCCATTAGAAAAGCAGACAAGACCTAGTGCTTGGATATAAGGTTTTTAAAATCATGTTTCTTTCTGTCTCTTTAACCTTCTAGGCGTCACAAAGGACTCCAATAGATTATCTTTAAAGGGGACAATCTAATATGGAAAATGAAAATAATGATCACCCCCCACATCTTAACCCTCTTTCTTTCATTATCTTGGGTGGAGGGTATGAATCAGAGTAGAGCCCATGGTAACCGTAATTCTTGTCTATCCTCCTCGTGTTTAGGTTGCCACACATATAGCTTAGAGTTGAAGATTTGAAAAAGAGCAAGGAAATCCATGTCATTTCCTTTTATGAACTTATTTCTTTCTCTGCTCATCCATCTTCCATTTTCTTTGCATGCTATTCTTTTCTTCAACTCTTTCTCAACATCCTTTTTTTCCATTTCTAAAGCCTTTGCTAGGCGTATTAATTTTTTTTAATGTTTAGTTAACCTAGAGACATTATATGCTGGTACTTTGATGCGGACATCAAGCCACGTGTATGACACGTATATCACCGGTGGAGAAGACGTCTCGTTCCAATTTCCTTATAGTAGAACTCTGTGTATTTTAGTTTCTTTATTTTGAGTTTCTTTATTTTAGAGTTGTATTTTTATTAGGAGTTTGTTTCTAAAATTTGAAATTTTAATTCTATTTTAATTAGAAGTTTTAGTTTAAGTTGTATTTAATTTTGTACAAGCCTATAAAAGACCTTTTGTATCAAACAATATGGAAGAAAATGAAAAAAAATTTGAATTTTTTCATAAAATTTGTGAGTGATGAGTTATCTTTCAAATATCTTTCTTTGTGTGTGAAACCTTAAAGAAATCTTAAATTAGTGGTATGAAACTCTAGTGATGTGAAATAAAGAGGGGGTCTACGGATATTGGGAAAAAAGGTGGATTTTAAAAAAAAAGATGAGAGATGAAAGAAATAGTAGAGTACTCATGTTTACCTAAGAGATAGATGAGAAGGCCTTCCACCTCGACGGATCTCATGCCACACACTCATCGATTTTGACCTCACGTCACTTCACGCCGCACGCTTGGCTTCACAGTTAGGGTTCACACCTCACCATGAGCAACACGCCCCTCAAGGGGAAAACTCTTAAAATAATTTTTTTTCAAATTTCTAATCTATATTTTATTGAAAATAATAGAATTTTTAAATAGACTTACAACTTATTCAGTTCCTTCTCACAGTCGATGTAGGACTAAAATAAAACATAAAACTACTAAATAAAAAAAATACAGATTCAGACTCAAAATAAAAAGAAGCTGACTCGATGTCCCCATCATTCTCTCTGGGTGGGAAGAACTCGACCCCGTCGAGAATATATAAAATGGTGGTGACTCGATACTAAATTTGAATCTGAAGCTGTAATTGTTGTTGATCTTGCTAGAAATTTTGTTGCAAATGTGATTGCTGGAGATGTTGCTGAGATCTTTGACTGTTGAACAGGTTATTGTGAGATTGTTGAGATCTTTAGCTGTTGAGTAGTTTGTTGTGAAGGGATTTGATTATATAGTTAAGATAGGATTTGTGGTAGAGAGTTGAGAGATTAGATGAAAAGATCACTAGAATATAATTGTTTCCTTTTTTTTTTGAAATTTTGACAAAAGAGATGAAAAAAGTGAATGCAGTAACAAATTGCACCAGCTTCTCACTGGGATTACCAATTCATTTCAACATTCACAATGAATGGTTTAAAAAAATTGTACCGATTTCACATCGAGAATCTTTTCACAAGAAACTTGTATTACAATTTAATTTTCATCACTAATTACTTTTTTCTAACTATGCTCTGATACCAAATGATGTGAAACGAAGGGGGTCTAAAGATTTTGGGAAAAAGATTTTCAAAAAAAAGATGAGGGGTGAAAGAAATAGTAGAGGACTCATGGTTATCTAAGAGATAGATGAGAAGGCCTTCCACCTCCACGGACCTTATGCCGCTTCACGCCGCACACTCATCGATCTTGACCTCACACCGCATGTTTGGCTTCACAGTTAGAGTTTCACATCCCGCCATGGGCAACACGCCCCCTCAAGAGGAAAACTCTCAAAACAAATTTTTTTTTTCAAATTTCTAGCCTACTTTTATTGAAAATAATGGAGTCTTTAAATAGAGTTACAACTTATTCAGTTCCCTCTCACAGTTGATGTAGGACTAGAATAAAACACAACACTACTAAATAAAAACATATAGACTCAAACTCAAAATAAAAAGAAGCTGACTCGATGTCCCCATCACCTAGCTAGCCTATCCTCTTATCTATCTCCTCTCTCTTATTCCAAACCCTAGTTCTTATCTTCAATTTTTAAATCTTATTCTAAATCTTAGTTCTATTTCTCCAATTTTCAATTCAAAATCCTAAAAAAAATATATTGCTACAGTATCGCTGTTACAATAAGTTGAGATGCTAAAATAACAAGATCCGCAATGAACAGTAAACCTGTTAAGCAAAACAGACCCAATAAGTAAGTAAGTTGATTTTCAGTCTATATCTCATCCGTTTAGAGTCCAAATCACGCATGGTTCTAAGCGTTGGATTCATGGAAGTAAGCTCTACACATATACAGTCATCATAAGGACATTGAGGTCACACGTGAGTAGGTACGTTTCTTATCTAAATCAGTTATTTCGAGTATGATATTTTAATCTCTGAGTTTTTATCGATTGAACAGCAGTCTACAAATATGAGATTGTGCGTATCTGCTTATCTTTAATTCACTAGCTTTAATACTGATCATAGAATTTTTTGCTTGCATATTTATTATCTTTGATTGATTTACGATTGAAATTTGAGTAGTCTATGTATGTTATTTTGTTTAACTCATATATACATTATTAGTTTTAATCATTTTCTACCAATGTTCGTTTCATGTTGGTGAAGCGTAATTGAGTGTTTTATTGTTGATTTCCATACACGCAAACACATTTTACATCATACATGTTTTTAAGATTTGCCATTTATGTGGATTAATGATAATAACAAAGCCTTTATTCTGGCACGAATCCTTTCTTCTAGCTAGTTGAGTTAAGGGCCATCTCTTCAAGAACATGAACCATTAATATACCCTTAAAGATTTCCATCCAAGTTGTTTAAGCCTTCCACTTAGTCCTAAGGCGATCGTCTCAAGAACATGAACCTTTAATATATTCTTCTTAATTGTTTCCATCCAAGTTTGATTAGGCCTTCTTCTAGTCCTCATTGCCCCACTAATTATGATACTATCACTTTTCCTAATTGGTGCAGATATTGTCCAACATTAATATGCCCAAGCCATCTCAATCTTTCTCTCTTATTTTATCCTCAACACGAGTAACCTCTAACTTTCTACGGATGCACTCATTTTTTTTTATCTCTAAGTGTGTGCATTGCAACTTACCCACCTCAATATTTTGTTACACTCAATTTTTAAATTTGTTGTTTCTTAATTGTTCAGCATTCTGAGCCATAGAGCATAGAGGGTCTTATAGCGGTACTATAATTTTTCCCTTCAACATCGACATCCTACAATCACATAGAACACCAAGGGCACCTCTTAACTTTAACCATCCTACTTTGATTCTATAAATCACATCTTCCTAATGATTGATCCCAAATAACAAAAGAGAGCACCCAAGGATTTCTTGACTATCAATCTATACTACATGTTCATTTTTTCTCACCATTTTGCTAAAGTTACATTCTATATATTCTGTTATAGTTTTGATAATTCTAAATCCATTAGATTTCAAAATTTCTTTCCATCTATATAGTTTAAAACTTATTTCTTTTCTCGTCTCAACAACTAATATTATATTATAAGCAACAACATGAACCATGGGACTTCGTCCTAAATATGCCTGATAAGTTCATTCATCACTGAGGCAAATATATAAAAGACTTGATGTTGATCATTGGTGCAAGCGTGTATGATAGGAATGACTCCCCACGAATAGTTCTCATACTAATTATTGCTCTATCATACATATCTTTAATTACAACAATATACTTGTTGGACAATTGTTTCTTTTCTATAGCCTACCACATAATCTCCCTAAGAACTTTATCATAAGCTTTCTCTAAATCAATAAAAATCATATGTAGGTCTCTTTTCTTCTCCCAATAATTCTCCATCAATCGTCTTAGTAAATTCATAGCTTCTTGATCTCTCAGGCATAAAACCAAATTGATTTGCAGAAACAGATGTTTCTTTTCTTAGTCATTGCTCAATTACTTGATCCAAAGTTTCATTACATTGTGGATAAGCTTGATCTCATGATAGTTTGAACAACTTTGTTTATCTCTTTTATTTTTATATATTGGTACCAACGTACTAATCCTCCATTCCTCTAGCATCTTTCTGGAATCTATTATGAGAACATTAAAGGAAATGTCTGAGAGTGTTTATGAGTCCTATCTATACACTTATTTATATGCAAATAAAATTACAACTCATAATATGAGTAAGACTCAAATATATAAAATAATATGACTCATAATTAGGTAATATAGGACTCCTAATACATAAAGCAACATGACTTCTAATTAGATAACTATGACTCCTAATACATGAAGCAATATGACTCCTAATTACGTAACTAATCTAATTAGAGAGTTTAATACTCCACCTCACGTTGGAGCATAAATATTAATCATGCCCAACTTGTTACAAAGAGTAGATAAAGACATCCTAAATAAAGATTTTCTAAGCAAAATACAATGTACAAAACTTGGGAAACAAACAAATATTGAATTACTAATCTAATGTGCATTGTTAAATGATTGATGTCGATGTTGAAGTTCCAATCAAACAGTAATGTACGAAGACTGCACGAAAAATATCCTTGGATATAGTTTGGATGTAGGATATTAGAGTTTCCCAAACTCTGTAGAAGGACATTTTGATGGATCTCCAAACTCAGTAAATATTTGAGGTTTTGAGATTTCATCAAGCTCAATATGAGGAGGTTTTTAGAGATCTTAAAACTCAGCAGTAAAGGATGTTTTGGGATATCCTCAAACTCAGTTGAAGAAACATCAAGAAAAACACACAGATTTCACCATAAAATATTTATACCCTTTGACTTTGACAATAGTACTTGGGTTCTATGGTTGACATCATTATTGATCTTCCCATCCTTTTAGATAATATAACCCAAGTACTTAAAATGACTACCCATAGGTATTTCTTGACCGTCTAGTGTCACAATAGTATAATCTCGGATTCCATGTTTACTGAATTTGCACTCCATATACTTTGTTTTGGTCCTACTTAATCTAAAATCTCGAGATTTTAGAATTTTATGTGATCGTAATATTTCGTTATGGCTAAAGGGAAAGTTTTATCGGACTACTATTAGATCAGCTTTGTTATATGACATAGAATGTTGGGCTATAAAGAGATATCATGCCCAGAAGATGAGTGTAGCAGAGATGAGCATGCTTCGTTGGATGTGTGGTAACACGAGGAGAGATAATGTGAGAAATGAGGATATTCCTACTAAGATAGGCGTAGCCTCTATAGAAGAGAAGATGAGAGAAAATCGCCTACGATGGTTTAGTCATGTGTGACGTAGACTTACAGATACGCCAGTTCAGCGAGTAGAGCATATTAAATTAGGGCAAGTTAAAAGAGCGCAGGGGAGACCGAAGAAAACATGAATGGAGGTAATACGACAAGATATAGAGGCTAAAGGTCTTAGTGAACGCATATTGCTCGATAAGAATGAGTGAAGAAAGCTGATCCATGTGCCCGATCCGGCGTAATTCTCATTTGGTTCATGTATACTACCCCAAATACTTGGGACAAATGGCTTAGTTGTTGTTGACTTTGACAATAGTAATCTAAATTTTCATGAGACCACGAACATCTTTGATCTCAGCCATGAGTTTAGACACTAACAAAAAGAAGACAAATAGGATACGAACGATGAAGATGAGAAAACTTGCAGCAACAGAAATACTGAAGAAGAAACTTAGAACAATAATATAAGTAGTTAGCAGTACTATCAGATAAGTTAATATCAACAGCAAGAATGAGTACCAGCATCGGGAACACATGAAGCAGCAATAGAGGAACATGAAGCATAGTTAGTAGTAGGTAGCAACAATAGATGAGCACAACATTGTAATCGGCAGCAACAGGGGAAGATGAAGGTAAAAAAGTGCTCAATGCAGGCTCGAGGATAGTGTGGAAACAGCGATTAGCGGAAAAATTTTGGGGACTCTGATACCATATCAGAAATTTGAGAGGAAAGGATCTAAGAAAGATTTTGAGTTTTATTTCTATACTCATATTTGTCGGAAAATACAATTACAACTCATAATATGAGTAGGACTTCTAATACATAAATAAATAACTTTTAATTAAGTAACTATAAGATTTCTAATACATAAAACGATATGATTACTAATTTGGCAACTATAAAACTCCTAATAAATAAAGCAATATGACTAATCAAAGAGTTTAACATCTATAAGTTGGTTAAATAACTTAGTTAAGTACATTAATCCTGAATCTCCTACGTACTTCCTAACCTCAATAGCAACATCATCTGGTCCTACAGCTTACTCTCGGTTTAGTGCATCAGTATCAATCTCAATCTATTTTGATAACTCATATACACATACATATATATACACATACTTTTGTGTGTGTGTGTGTGGTGTGTCTCGGGAGGGCTCCGGTTTGGGGTTAAGTTATTTTTTCGGTTTTGAGTTTGAGCGGGTTTGAAGAAAATCAAAACCCACCCTTTCAGGTTCTGGTGGATTTCAAAGCTCGCTCGAACTTTTTTTGGGTTGGGTTTGGGTTCCCTAGTTGCATCAAAATCACATGGGCCTGATTCTTCTAGCTCACCTTTAGTATTCCTTTCTCAAGTCTCCCTCTCAACAAAGGTCATGCAATCTTCCTCTTGTTTAGCTCTCCATCTCGTATTTTTGTTAATGACTTGGTATGAAGTTTAAGACTAACTTGGATAGATTGCTCTGTACGACTAGTGTGTCAACCATTTGATCTTGGGCTTTTTTTCTTTTCTTTTTTAATCAGAAAAAGAGTGGTATCTCTGTGTAATGTCATAATACTTTTAGAACCATGGGAGTCACTTTGTATGATGACTAGTGTGACTTACTTTATTTCTTATTCTTTGCTGTTATATGCTATTCCTTTTCATCTGTCCTGCTAGTGATAGCTCATTTATGTTGTTTTTTCTTTATCTAAATTCTCTAAAATGCTTTTGTAAAAGACTGGATGTAAAGACTTGATTACTTGAAGAAAAACTTAAAGGCTAAATGCATTTTGTTCTTCAGGAAGAAAGTATGTAGACTTTGATCTCTCCAGGGATGTTAAATTCCTTACCAGTTTGTCTCTTTGCATTGCTTTGAACTTGGTCCTTCACTGAAGACTTGGAAGTATTCAACCTGTCAATAACTGAACTATCAGAATTTGAGAGAAAAGGATGTGAGAGAGTTCATGAGTTATCTCTCTGCACTCTTATTTATAGGCAAATACAATTACAACTCAAAATATAAGACTCCTAATAACATATAGTAATATAACTTCTAGTTAGGTTACTACAATATGACTCCTAATTAGGTAATTGACTAACCAAAAAGTTAACACTCACCCTTAACCTGAAATATAGATATCAATCATGCCCAACTTGTTATAAAGACTAGTAAAACATCTCATAAATAAAGTTTTTCTAAACAAAAAAAGTAAAATTCTTAATGTGGATGCCAATTTGTTGAATCAAAGATGGTATCGAAGTTGCAAAACAAAGCGAACTGAATCTAAGTCGAACCAAACACTTGAACAAAAACTACATGAAATGTCATATATTCATCTCCTTAAATAAAATTAGGATTTTAGAGATTCAGTGAAAGAGGAGGTTCTGAGAGACCCTCAAACTCAGTAAAAGTGGAAGTTGTCCTCAAACTCAATAAAGTAGAGATTTTAGAGATCCTCAAACTCAGTAGAGGAGGCTTTGAGCAATGTTGTAAAAATCGAACCGGTAAGGTGTCTGGACCGGTTTATTGTGTTCGAGCTGGTTCACGAGGTTTGAACCGGGTTTAGCCAAGTGCTCATTCACTAGGTTCCATCCATCATCCATTAATATCTCCTCTCTTTTTAGCCAAGTGCTCCTTCCTTATGTGAATTCCACCTTCATGATAAGTCTTCACAATGCAAACATTTGATTGAAACCTTATTATTGGATCTTTATCTCTTGTACACGACCCACGTCATTTCAGTTTTGTCTCATGGTAGAAGTCTGCTGATAAGAAAAAACAAGTATACTGGAAGACCTTACACTTTTGTGGTTCAGGTTCTCAGTGAAGGAGAGCTTGAAATGAAGAAAAAAAAACAAAGGAGAGCATGATAGGTTTTGCAATTAATGGTTCTTTTTAGTCTCGAATCTCTTTATCTTCCAACCCTTTTCAAATTTCAAAACTCTTAAATTCTAATTAATTACTACATAGAATGATAAACAAAAAGTCCATAGGCATTAATCAATTTTTCCTTGAGTATATGCTTAATCATTTAAATAAAAAAAATTCAATGAAGTACTGAACTGCTTGGTTCACCAAAGACCGTCCGGTTCAGGCCATTTGGTCGGTTCAGAAGTGAACTGGGGATCTTCATTTTGGTCAACCCGCTATAGAAGCCTTTACTCGAGGAGGTGCTATCGGCCCAGTGAATATCGCTTATTCCGTGTTTATCAGTGGTGGTATACAATCGATTGCGCACCAATGAAGATCTTTATACTGGAGCTCTTTTTCTATTATTTCTTTCTGTTATATCCTTAATAGCGAGTTGGTTACACCTACAACCCAAATGGAAACCGAGCGTTTCGTGGTTCACACGGCTTTTTGAGGAATTTGGTTTTGTGATGAACCAGACCGTATTAGTACCCGGTTCCAGTTGAACCCAGTCCAACTGTCCAGTCTGGCTTTAACAATACTGGTTTTGAGAGATTCTCAAACTCATAGAAGGAAATGGCAGAGGCAGTTTTTGAATGTTCAACGGTAGAACATGAACTTGACACACAACTATAAATTAGTTTACTTCACACTCTCAAATCAACACATCAACAATGTTGAATAGTAGTAAAAGACGCAACAGAGACAGTAGATGACTGTAGAGAGATCTGCAGATGCAGATGATAGTTGACAGAGCAGCAGAGATGTCGTAGACATTGTTCTAAAAATCGGTTTCATTATTCGTGCGGTCTAACACTGAACAATCATTAATCGGATTAATCGAAGATTAATCGGAGATAAATTATTTTTTAAAATTTTAATATATTTAATTATATTTATACACAAGTACATACGAATATATACAGTTAATTGTTGAAAATACCTAAATATTATACAAGACAATATCTAGATGTGAAGTTATAAACCATGATATGATGAACAAGACAATATGAATAAATAGTAATAAAAAAAAAGTAAAAGGACTTATCTCTTCACATTAGTAATCCAAGATTTCAAATTTTGCAACATAAATATAAATCAAAGAACTTACTTGCAAAATAAGATAAATAAAAAATTAGTCAATTTATCAATCAAATAATGAGCTTTAAAGAATGATGGAGAAAGATTGCTAGATAAGTTAATTTGAAAATAATCAAAAATAATAAAACATAAGTATCACTTTATGCAAAACATATAATAATAAAATATCATAATTCATCTACTATTTAATAAATAATAGTTCATCTACTATTTAATAAAAGATCATTATTAAATCATCAACATCACAACATAAACTATTTAGCGATCCAACACACACAGAGTGATAAGTTTTTCAATAAAAAACATATGAAATACCTAAATGATTAATCGGGAATTAATCGGATTAATCGGGATTAATCGTTTTGGACCCGATTAATCGCCCGAGCGCATAATCAGAGCGGTTAATGTAATATTAAGCTGGTTGCCACCGAATAGGATTAATCAGACGATTAATGTGATTTTTAGAACAGTGGTCGTAGATGATGCAGATCTGGTTGGTTGAGTTAGAAGGTTGTAGAAGATATGATGTGGTCAGAGAAGACGCAGGGGCGGTCGACGAGGACTGAAAATCATGCAGAGATGGCGATTGTGGCTTGCAGAGTTGATTGACAACATACAATGACACAGGAAGCAACAACAACAAGAACAGGTGGCAGTAGACAACAAAATAGGTAGTAACAACACAAACGGGTAGTAGCAGCTGAAATAGATGTAGGTGTTGATTAGTCGTTAATAGCAGCAACAAGAATATGCATTAGCAACAATAGGAACGGGCAACAACAGCAAGTAGATGTCGATTAGGGCTTTTTTTTAATGAAGCCAAAGGATATGCAAATGTGGAAGTAGCATAGCACAATAGCAGAAGTAGTGCAGACTGAAGAGAGGTGGAAAAAGAGCATATTTCATGGCTATAGAGTTGATGGTGAGAGTGCAGCACAACAGAGGCAGATCTGACGGAGAAGTAGCTGAATACCCTTTTTTTCTTTTTAAAAAAGATGAACTTGATGTATTGTTCACGATGAACATGAACTCTTTTGGGTGAAAAGCAAGGAAATCTAGGGTTAGTGTTTTCTTTCTGATACTATATCAGAATTTGAGAGGAAATGATCTAAGAGAGTTCATGAGTCCTCTCTTTATACTCTTATTTATATGCAAATATAATTACAATTCATAATACAAGTGTGACTCTCAATAGCATATAGAAATATGACTCGTAATTAGGTAACTAACTAATCAAAGAGTTTAGTGTATTGGCAACGGAATGTTGGAACATTTGATGATAATGCAGAGGAATAATGTTGGATTTTCCCTTCATTTTTACTAAATTATTTTTGTACTTCACTGTTATAATTTACTAAAAGGAAGAAACTGCAGTTGTTTGCTACTTTATTCTGTTATTATTTTTCTGGAAGACTGGAACTGATGCAATCATGTATTGTTGGTTGTTTTTAGTCCACAGACCTCTGAGCCCAACTTACTGTTATTCATATCTCTCCTTTTACTTCTTGTCACCGTGAAAACTAATAAGACTGTAACATGGAAATTTGACTTTATCACAAGGAGCTGCATCTGACTAGTTATTTTATTTCTTCTGGTTAAGCTCATCAGGAAGGGAGACATTGATACAGCACTTCATAATCTTCGAGATTGGTATTCTCAGGTGGTGCAGGTAGACTCTATGAACATATTTATGTAAAGGAATTGTTGTTGTTTTAATTGCTAAAACCTGCTGGAATAACATTTATTTTTTCTTCTCTTACTCAGTAAATGAATGTGGAAATAATAATACACATTTGAGAAAGGAATAAACGCGGAATCATTCATCAAATGTGTTTTCAGGAGTTATAAAACGATATAGATTAAATAAGGCATGCTAAAGAAAGTGCTACAAGTCTGTCCTAGCCAGAGTGTGCCTGTAATTTCTATTAGCATGCATAAAGGATCCTTCTGATATATCATTGCTGACAGATTGTAGCACCACCACCCAAAAGAACTAACCAGCTTCAACATGCCACCGGTTCAGACACTAACTTGTCAGTTCTTCAACATTTTGACATGTCCAGCAACAAGCTTTAGGCTTTTCAAGTCCTTAACTTGGATGTTTTTTTCCTGCAGATATTCGCATGGTACATCACCCAAACACAAATGAATCACATCTCGGCACTCTAGTAAACATGTGGGGTCATGCATCTCTCCAAGTTACCAATTTCAACATGCTAACATCAATTTTTATGCACTTTTGACATGCATGACAGCTTGTCCAATAAGTACACAGAAACTAGGCACCATATTGTTCAAGTGGTTTTTGACCCACAAGTTACACTCTGTGAGTCTTGACTAATGCCAAGACCACATACGTCAAAGATAGTACCTTCCATTGTGCCAACTCTGACTGATGATTCGGTAGCAATCTTAGATCAACTGTTCATACCACTAATGTCCATTTGGCTATCACACAGGAAGGACATAATCATCCATCTCCTAAGTAGTTATTGTTGGAATATAATTCAATTCCAAATCATATTAATGAAGGGTTTTGGTCAAAGTTGAGTTAATATAGGAGTATCTATTTTAGAAGAGTTTCTATTTCTTTAGGAGCCGAAGTCTAATTATGATTGTAGTAGGAGTTTCTATTTATTTGGATTTTCATGTAATAGTAGTAGTATTTGGTTATTAGAGTTTGTGTAGAGTCGGAGATTGGAGAATTTTTTTCTATAAATAGAGCAGAAGAGGGCTCAATTTTATTTGAGAAAGTTGTGTGATAAATTGTATGAGAAATTATTAGAGTCAATAAAATAAAGTTACTGCTTTTCTTTCTCTATATATTTCTCTCCGCTCATATTTTCTTTATCGAAGATCAATAGTTATTCATCACAACTGTAAGGGACTACTTGACTTGGCCGATGCCTTCTCCAAGACTAGCTTACCATGTTGAGACACTACCACATGCTTGACTATCACTTCACGTAAAACTTACTATGATTCTGCATAGATTAGGAATGAATACCATGCTCTGAGTCTGCTGTTTGCATATTTGATGCACACAGGTCATGAACTGAAACCCTCAACTATACCTTTGTGATTACTACTCACAGGCTTCTTGTTTTGTTTGAGGTGCTTAAGATACAGTTACTGTATGTCCAAGTAATAGATACACAGACACACAGTTCTTTTCAAAACATACTTAAACAAGTGTTCCATTCACAGCGAGGGTTGCATGCGGGCTACAAAGCTTCAACATGCATTAGGTAGTTCTAAGTACACCACAAGTTCCTTAGACTTTGGTGTTAGATCATCTCTGCTAGCAACACCTCAAGCGAGTGATTCCTTGAACGCATGGTGTCGATGGTTTCTCATGTGACCATAACTTTTCCAGTACCAAGTGCATGATTGACACATTGCTTCTCTTGTCAATCCTTTTGTAGCATCATGCTACTCTTTCTGCTCCCAGGGCATGAAGGTTCTCTGTGGGCATATAAATAATCTTGTGGAGGTATTGAGTCTTGCCACCAATATCACTCGACCAGATGGACACATACACCACCACAACTTGGAGCAGACTAAAAGGTCTTGACTGACTCCAAGCTTGACCCTTTCCTCAAAAGTATACTTAGTTAAGGCAACCACAGCTATATCTTCACTATTGAGCATTCAACTTGATTATTTAGAATACTTGTAGCCTCTACTAACATCAAATATTGGTGCATTCCTTTATGATATAATTTCATCGTTTTCTTTAGAAAAACATGATAATATATATACTGAAAATTAGTTTTGTTCGGGATTTGATTCTTAAACTTATTAAATTAAATTAACTTTAATTGTTTTCATTTGGCTATTTTGAAATTACTTAAGTTTAGCTGAGTAAATCCACAGAAAGCCTATTTGAATTTCAGATTACACACTGAAATCACTCTTTCATCCAGTGTTGACCTCCTTCAATTGGGTTCCATAATTCGTGTCTACTGAACGAGTGGACTGACTAGTGATTAGAAACCATTACTTTATGCCCTAGCTACTATTCACCTTCTGAAATTTTGACCAACACATATCCCAAAGACAAACAGTAGTGGGAGTGTGTTAACTCTCATTTTTTTGGAGTGAATGAGAAGTGCATAGTCCAACTCATATTTTAAATTTTTATGTAGAGCCTCAAAGTGAGACAAAATCTTGTTTTCCATATTTAAAATTGTAAAGCTAAAGGTAAGAAACATTCAGTTAAAATGCATTTTCATAGTGGTTATTCCACCAATAAAATTATTGAATATTTACATCAATTCTGTGTGATTTTAATGGATATAAAATACATTATATGACATGCCTATTAAAAGAAAATGCATTGGACATAAAATGTGGGCCACTAGGCATGCACTATATGTTCTATGACTTCATGCTTACTGTTTATTATTCATTCTATTATTTTATTATTATTATTATTATTATTATTTTATTGTTATTGTTATTATCCTATGCATTCAACTTTTAAAGTTAGATTTTATTTTTGAAATAATTCAAAATTCAAACCAGAATCAAAACAGCGAGAGCCTAAAAGCTGGGTTCAGAAACTGAAACTGAGATTTCAAACAGTGATTAGAAATTAAGAATGAAGGAATGGAGGACTTGGTTCCTTCAATGTGGAGGCAGCTTGCCCAAGTAAAATGGCAAGTTTAAGGAAACTCAGGTGTCAATGCAATGAAATTAAATATAGTGTTGAATTGGCATTGCAGAGGCCTCATACAAACTGATACCGTGTGTATTGTACTTCTTATCCCACAATAATGTAATGTCAGCTCTTCAGCCCTTTGCTCTTCTTGAGGTTAATAACTTAATGCTATTCTAAGCTTTATCTTATACTGTTGTTCTGAACTAAGTCCTTTCATTTGCTATTGGACATCAATGTTTTCGAAACAAAACTTCTTTTGCATATCTTTTCTTGATCAATTGTAGGGTTTTATTTTTATTGTTATTATTTTGAACATTGTATTGTTGTAAGCCCCTTGTTATTTCTTCTTATCTTACTGAGACTTTTTCACAGTATCATGTATAGGAAAATTATTTTAATCCACTGCATATCTTTGATTTATCCTGTTCAATGTTAGTTTTCAGTTTCTTATTTATGGATTGGGGAACATGTGGCAGTACCCCCCCCCCCCCCCCCCCCAACCCCAAAAAAAAAAAAACAGACCCTTAATGTTTACATTTTTTCTTTCTTACCCCTTACCTTTCATTCATTTGTTACCCCTGCTTTTCTTCTTCACCTGCTTACCCTCCATTAGACGTTTCAGATTGGAAAATGCAAACTTAAGACACCATTTTACAACTCATGGTCATAAGGGCATAAATGTCCACAATTAAGGTTCATCAATCTGAAAAATCTGTGTCAAATCAGAGAGGTGACGGGTGAAGACTAAAGAGTTATGGAAGTAGGGTTAAAGCATGAATTAAAGTTGAGAGGGGAAAAAAAATAGATTTTAAACAACAGATGAGTATGGACACATTATTTTAGTTTTCCCTTACAGATAACAGTAGTGTGCAATGGGCATTATGCATATCAATATTTTCTTTTTTTCATTATTGTTGGAGTTGACCACTAAAATATCAATGATCCTTATGTTTGTAGGATGAGACATCAACAATTTGTTTCTTGCTTCATTCCCAAAGATTTATCGAATATATTCGGGTAAGTCTACAGTTTCTAATTGTGGTTTCGCTACTTGGATACTTTTAGCTTTTAACAGATAAAATTTATTCTGGGAACTCTTCTTAAACATTTTTCTTGTTGTCAGGTGTCATTTACATACTGCTATGATTTATTTTAACTATTTTAACTTTTTACTTCTCTCAAGTGCTTAGTTTGAGGCACTGAGCATACTCATATTACTTCACAGAGCAGTAGGGCTCAGGTATATGAGAATTGCTCCTCTTATCACATACATGTGTGTGCATCTGTTTATTACTTTGTTTTATTGTTCCTAAACAGTAGTGGGTGGAGTGGCATAGTTTGTTCATTTCTGGTTGCTGCTGCTCAAACTAGGTGCTGGTAGCTTAAATCTCCACTAATAGTTGCTTGGTAAAAGCTAAGAAAACCTATATGTTTACATTAGGTGATTCTCTAGGAAGGGGATATATGACAGGTAAGTGCATTAAAAGAAAGGAAGAAGACGGACTGCTCAATCCATTAGCAGATACTCGTGTCCCCTAATGGTGCATAAATAACATGAAACCAACAAATTCTAACCTAACTCAAGTTACAAAGACAAGTACGAGATAAAGAAGCCAAAAGACCCAAGAACCAAGTGAATAGGCAACTATAAGTTTCAGAAACTACTATTGTAACACGAGCCCAGTGTGGCTCTCGCGTGTTGATCATTTCTTTTTCTTGCAAGAAAAATCTACGGTGCACCCATATTATGTCATCAAATTGGAATTTGCATAGAGATGAGTAATTACCCAAGCCCAACTCCTTGTTCGACAACAATGTGAATCAAACATGGAACCTCCCCTTAGGAGGGAGGAGCGCTATCGGCTGGCTAACCCGCTCACACACGCCTCTCTCTCGCCTGTGTGTGTGTGTGTGTGTGTGTGTGTGTTGTGTGAGAGAGAGAGAGAGAGAGAGAGAGAGAGAGAGAGAGAGAGAGTGAATTGTGAAGTGAATAATGCAATAACCATGCAACAATCATGCAATAATTGTACAACAATAATGTAGCATATAATTATATAGACAAAAGGACGGTACAACTGACAACTTTAAGCCGTAATTTTCTTCTAATATCTTTTAATTAATACAATATTACAAGAAGACAGCTCTCTGCAACAGCCTCACACAAACTCTCTCACACTCTTCTCAACTCTGCCTCCTTCAGCTTCTAGCCTTCTTCTTATATAGGCACACGGGAGATGGAGATGAGATTCCCTTCTCGATAATATGACTTGATGATGTGATCGGATTCCATCATCCTTTTGTCTTTATATAATTATATGCTACATTATTGCTGTATAATTATTGCATGATTGTTGCATGATTATTGCATTATTCACTTCATAATTCACTTTTACAATTTGCATATATTAATCTCTGGTAATTGGTATCAGAGCCATGCGGTTCTAATTTCTTTCTCTGCAACTTTCATCATGTAATGTTAATACTCTAGTTAATTGAACTTTACATATGTTCTTCTATTTCTTAGAATGTAATGTAAAGAAATGAGTTTGAAAACTTGTGGGTCGACATCCAAGTCGCGTTGGGTCTTTTTTCCCGATATTGCCAGAGATAGGCATTTAGGGACTTTCACCCGTAAATCGTTGACATTTGAGCAAGTTTTCACCAAACTATTTACTTTACACTTTGAGAAATAAGAAGAAAAATGTAAAATTTAGTTAACTCAATTACCAATGTCATTTGATTAGATTTACAGATAGAAAGCATGGCAGAATCTTCATCAATATTCTCTCTTGGAGCCTTTACTCATAATACGATTAAAAAAGTAAAAAATGCCCATTTTGTAGAAATTCATATTGACTTTAGACGAACTTAATAAGTGGTCTATCCTAGATGTTCCTTCTAAAGGTATTTATAAAATCAGAATATTCGATAATCGCTTACAGCAATTAAGACAATGAAGAGAACAGTCAATATTGACTACGAAGAACAAACTATTAAACTTCTAAATGAAGAGGACATTCAACAGTATGTTGAAAAATATAAGTATATTCATATTGGATTAATACAAGTAGCCTATAAGGCACTAACCCTTCAGGGACTAAATGCATCTATTTTGTCCTTTTTAAGAGATGCAAGATGCCTTAGTTGGACATCTTTCCTCGTGGGAATCATGCAGAAGTTTTCTTTAACAGAACCTAATCTGCTAGAAGCATTAAGTCTTAATATAAAGACTCATGGGTATGACTTTCTACCAGGATCGGAAACGATAGCAATAACCTATCATGTTCATTATAAAGTACTTAGTACGTTAGAAATACTCTAACCTGGTAAAACGTTTTAAGTATAGACAAATTTACCGTCATCTAATATAGCTATTAATAGACAAATTAAATGGGATGAAGTAATTTTCCACATACTTGACATTACCAAATGTTGTTCCACCACAACCAGTTGTAAATCAAGAAATAGATCGAGTGGTGTAAACAACAGATGGAGAAGTAGAGGTGAGATTTAACCTACTCAATCACTAAGGTTAACTAATTTTGCTCACCAATCTTTGTTAGATTTCAAATATTTTAAACCGTTAAACTATAAAACTAAGCAACTTGCTACATAGGCAGTTCATTTTGTATCTACTTGATACATAGCAACAAAACTTGAAAGCACTTTCTTTTTGGTTTATTGACCTTCCAAGTGATGTACATTAACTGGAATGGGATAGATCTTATACTTGGTTTGCATCAAATCAAATTTGGATGGAATGAGTTTGACTCCAAATCCTTCGTGAAGGAGCCAAGTTATGTCTCTCTCTCTATACACACACATTTGAGTTTTATAACATTTTGTTTGAATGGGAAGGATTTGCTTCAAAATCCTTCCTAAAGGACCCAAGTCTATATATATCCCATATAGTATATGTATGTAATAATGATGTTGTTAAGAAATTAAGGAAAGTTTTCTCATACATCCGCCATATGAGCAAAAATATTGCTCTTTTAATCTCTTACACAGATATATTATAATGTAACGTGTCTCATAGGCAATTGTCACTCATCTTCCACATGGAAAAGTATATATTACCATTTCTTTACGCTTATAAGACAAATGAGACATCTATTTTGCCTCTCTGACCAAGTTCTTTAATTTTTTTATATTGCATAACATCACTAAGATGGAATATATCAAAGGTCAATTATACGAATTAGTCACCAATAGTAGGGATGTCAAACGGGTTGGGCCCGGCACGACGGGCCAAAGGGGCGAGCCCAGCCTGCCAAACAGTGTCGGCCTAGGCAAAGGGAACCCGAGTACGATCCGCGACCGGGACGGCTTGGCGCCAGCCTGTTATTTATTAAAAATTGAAAATAAAAATCTAAAAAATCCTAAGTTTCATGCTAATTTTTTTAAAAATTCTAAAAAATCTCAAAAATTCCCGAGTGCAAAATTTGACAAGAAAATTGCAAGTTGTGAAACGAAAATGTAATTTTTTTTATTAATGATCTAATAAAATGGATAAATGGATACAAGTACAATTGGAGTATAAATTAATTTTTTAAAAAATTTATCATTAATAAATAAAAAATTACAAGTCTTCAAATATTTTATCATTCATAAATAAAAAAAATTACAAAGTCTTCATTTATATTCTGCAGAGTCTTCAATGAAATCATCAATTTGTTTTATTTTAACTTCTTTTTTCCATATCTAGCTAATTATTCCCGCATATAGTCATCTCAATTGCATCCGATGCCAGACAGTTCCTCGTATCAGTCAGCACTCGATCGCCTGCACTAAAAGCATACTCTGTGCTACTGTAAATGTCGGGAGGGTTAGTTCATGATAAGTTGATACATGTGATTTTCACCATGTCAGAATATCAAAATTATCAAATCCTGAGTCTGGATCGATCTCAGGAGTTGCGACACGTTGGATATAATAATGGAGCTCATTTAAAATCAGAGGTTCTAGCTCTTTAGATGCTGATAAAATACCTGCTATTCCTAAATGAAGAAGTTTGAGATGAAGAAGAATGTTTATTTTCATAGGTAATTTCATAATAATCGTTTAACTGATTTATAGAAGCATTAGTATTTGCCCACATTAGCGCAGGATTATCATCATATTCTATTCTTTTATAAAAAATTTCAAGTAAAAATTTACATCCATGAAATTTAATTGTAGAATCCATAATAGCAGGAAAATAAAAAATATAAGAAAAATCTTTAAAATATTTATTAAATTATGAGTTTCCCACTATTTATTACTCATATTAAAACTACCATGATATCTAAAGCCAGAAGATTGACTAGGGTCTACTGATCAAGAATGTGCATCTATTTTATTTGCTAATTTCTAATTTTACAAGAATATAATTACTTGGTTACCGAGGGAGCTTGTAGAGAGAGCTTAAGAGCTTGAGAGAGAGAGAGAGCTTGAGAAGTTGAGAGCTTGTAGTTGAGAATTTTAGAGTTCTTTTGAGATTTTTTTTGAGAGATTTTTTATGTGATGAAATGAAGTAAAGAAGATTGAGTATTTATAGAGGGGAAATGAAGTGTTTTTTTGCAATTTTTTTGCTAAATTTTTTACTATAAGCCCATTCTACCCATTGGAGGTTATTTGCAAAAAGAAAATTGCAAATAGCCCTTAACAACCAAAATAGCTGTTGGGGGGTTGCAAAAAAATTTTCTGCAAAAACCCCCCTCCAATGGCTCAATGTGGGCCGGCCCGCTTATCACATGCCCCAACGACTCTGAGTCATTGGGACAGGCGGGCGGGCCGTAGGCTACTTTACTCAAACCTGGTTTCGGCCCCTGACTCAGGCCGGGTATGGCCCGAGTCCACCCGGGCTGGGCCGGACTGGGCCTAAGCGGGTTGTGCCCATGCGTGCGGGTTGCTGGCCCGCCCCAGTTGACATCCCTAACCAATAGTAACATATTCTAGTTGTGTCATTTACCTCCAAGAACCGAAATATTAACTTGTGGTTCATAACATTTAAGTTTATATAGTTGCATTCAACTAACCATTCACGAAGGATCAATTGAATAATCAACTAGCAAGTCAAGTTAGTAATGCCTAAAGGACAATTACTAATCCAACTAAAGAGTTCACAGAGTCGAGCTAAAAGTGGTGCTAAATCATGCAAAGTTCCAGATAATTACACATTAGGTCATGTACTCTAATTCTTGTGACAATCATTATTGCAAGATGAATTTCCTATTATTACTTATATCTTAGTTAGCTAAAAGGCTAGACACTTGGCTCCATTTGTAAATCTCATAAATAGTTAACTCCATGTGAACTCTACTAGCTCATAGTTCTCCTCTTGTAAATCTCATAAGTGTATCATCTTTATTCACATACATATAACCTTCTCATAGATGGCATGTTCGTGCCTCTTTAATGAGCTCACAATCCGTAACTCACTAGTGAATTCACATGATGCACAAGGCTCTCCAATAATCCCACACCACATAGCATTCTAACATATGGACAATCCTTTAATGAGTCCATGTGTGCTCATAACTTTCTACAGAGCATAATCACATAAGAACACAAACATTAGTTTCCATGAAAGCATCAGTTCATAATTGTATAACATATTGATAATTTCATAGTTTCAAACAAAGAGACTAATCACTCACTAGTTCATATGTTCATACTCTCATAACTTTCTATTAGTTTCACAAGTTTTAAATTTTCTAATGATTTTACGGAGATCCACTAGTTTTCCAATTTCAAATAATTTGCAAGACTTCACATATTTGTGTCATTCTAATATGTCCACATTTAACCCTTTATAATGATTGAATTAACAAGAATCAACATGTTCATATCTTTCCAATATAAAACAAAGTCCACAAATTCTAATAACCCCTTTAAGTTTACAAGTTGCTAATCAATTAACAAGGTTCCATTTAACGTAGATGCACAAAGTTGACAATTTGTTACTAGTTTCACAAAGGTCTCAACTTACTATTTAACTCATAGTTCATTTATTTTTAATAAAGACGCAAGATTTATAGATTTCTAATATATGCACAAGATCATATATTTCCAATGACCACACTATGTTTGTTATGGTTCAAAGTCACGGTCTCGGTCGCTGACTCGGCAGCCACTGAGACGGATCGGTCGTGGCGTTTCGGATCTGTCTCGGGCGATACGCGCAAAACGCTACATAAAAAACTCAAAAAATTCGAAAAAATCACGGCAAATCTTAAAAAATGTAAACATTAATATTCATGTATCACATATCCAAAACATATCACCTAGCACACTAAAACATGACGCGAAAACATAAATACACACGTCGTCGGTAGAAACATATTAAAATACATACATAATATAGTAAATTGCACAAAATATATTTATACATACCTGCTAATGTAGGCATTTTCACATTGAATTGTGGTGAAGTACAAAATCATCAACGTAATCATCTCTGCGATAAGTAGAGAAGCTGTTACTGGTACTCACAGATTTCTCAAGTTGTGGTTTGTGGTCATAGCCATATCCCACACTATAATGCTGGCCTGATGTCAAACACAACCCCTGCATATGATCTTCAAGACTATAAGTCCCTCCATCAGCACCCTTGTTGCCTCCATTATTGTCATCATCAGCATCATCGCCATCACCGTTGCCATCTTCACCATCATCACGACTAGAACTGGATAAAACACTCACATCTTCAACACCATCACCATCATCTGCTTCTCTTACATCTCTACTTTCCTCGCTATGACGAATACCTTTATTGAAGAGGAAGAATTTTTAAATAGCTTTCATTTTTTTTGAATCTGTCCGATGAGAAATGCTTTTAATTGCTTTGTTTCAATGGAAGCATGTAGAATCAATTCCTTTAAAAATCAGAGAGATTTATTTTAAAATTATTTAAATCAAACCATAAGTCTCAATCTCTCATATTTGCACTTAAATCAAACTAAATTATATCTAATTAAATTAAAAAATCAGATCTATCTAAAAATCAGATCTATAAATTAAATTAAATTTAAACCTATATCTATACCTTTAAATTAAATTAAATTAACTTTATGTTAAATTAAATAAATATCTACTTTATATTAAACTAAATATCTACTTTATATTATATTATAATATTAAATTAAATTAAATATCTAATTTATATTTAATATATAAAGAGGGGGAGAGAGAGATTAAGAGAGATTAAAAGAGAGGGAGGGGGAGAGAGAAGCAGAGGAATAGAGGGAGAGAGATCAGAAGACAGAGGAACAGAGGGAGAGAGACTGAGACAGAGAGGGGAAGAGACACTGAGGGAAAGAGTCCGGAGGGGAGAGAGACTAGGGGACAGAGGGAGAGAGAGTAAGAGAGAGGGAGAGAGTTCAGAGGGAGGGGAGTGGGAGAGATCAGAGGGGAGAGAGATTGGGAGCAGAGGGACAGAAAGTACTTGCGAGATCGAGGCCGGGATCAAACAACGGCGACGAGTTGGCGAAGTAAGAGAGAAAGACGACCTCGCTAACAAAGCAAGAGGCGAATGACGACGGGAGCTCACAGGCGAGGCGAAAGAAGAGAGGAAAAGAGGAAAACGAGATTTGGACCTCATTTTTTCCTTTCATCTCGCTGAATCACTGGTTCATAGTGAGCGCGACTCGACCGAGACAAGGTCGAGTGGGATCCGAGTCGGTCGAAAAAGCGAAGCCACTGTCGACTCGGGTCTCGGTATCCGTCGTGGCACCCGCCGAGTCAGAAACGAGTCGGTCGAGTCCTCTTTGACTCGGCCAATACTTTGAACCCTGATGTTGTAGTTTCTTCGTAGATACACGAGTTTATGTATACATCTAAAGCGCTCGTCAAATTCACAACTCTCCAGTGGAAAAGGTAGAGGTGAGCATTGGTGCAGTGCGGGTTTTGTCAAAAATTCGAAACCGCACCGAAGTGGGAGTGAAACCGCACCGAAGTCGGCAACGTATATAACCGTGGAGAATACCTGACGTATACACACTAAGCCTAAAATAATCTGAACAAGTTATATTGGTCAACTATGGAAGCAATAAGGTCACTGTAATATAACATATAAATCTCTAACATAATGATATAACTATTCTATGAATAATCAATTGAATAAACTGAGTGCAAATGAT
Organism: Agave tequilana; assembly: GCA_038442645.1. NCBI lineage: Eukaryota > Viridiplantae > Streptophyta > Magnoliopsida > Asparagales > Asparagaceae > Agave > Agave tequilana. Next base: position 102,364 of record JAVJIF010011444.1, read on the forward strand.
ACAAAAAATCAACAAGAATAAACAGGGAAGCTATGAAATAGTACCCAAATCAGATGATCGAGCAAAGAGAACTTTGGGCTACTTGTAAGGGGTGTGATCTCTTCAAGTACCTGATCAGTAAGGTAGCATACATAGACCTGAATGTGCAAATTCAGATAATCAGAATTCTCAATAAGTGTGTAAAATAAAGGAAAGGTGCACGTGCATATAACGTGTGAGCATACTATGACACTACTATAAATATACGGGATAAGACTGAAGTAACATGTAAAACATAAATGAACAGTAATGAAGGCACCCAGTGCTAGAGTTAGGTGTATAATCAGGTCATGAGTACCATCGGGTGTCCAACATAGCATACATGTATCAGGTGAACACAATCAGTCAAAGTACATTATGAACAGTTCTTTATTATTTATTATATCAGCGAACACCAATTGCCACCTGTAGTAGACGTATCCCATACTACGCCTACTACACGTGTCAATCAGAGTCCTGAGTTATTGAAACTGATAGAAGAGACATTGTTCATGCTTTAGGTGGGTTTCGTACATACTTGGAGCCCCGACATCAGTTTCCTGGCGCTGAACCAAGCCGTACCTAGCGGTACTTAGTAACAGTAATAGTAATCTCACTATGAAAATAGAAGAACAGTAAACAATAACAGATGGGATGCCAGTCATCCCCTGAGAATCCTGCGGTGGAACCCTCAGTCGGTTGTGCAACTTGTATCTTAGGTCCACCCAAAATACAGATGCTGTCTTCTCTATCAATTTTTTCAATCCCGATGTAAGTTGTTCAATTACATTATTATTTAATTCAATCAATCATTCATGTTATCTAGGTTACTGGAATGCTACAGTGACAGTAACAGTACAATATATTAGTAAACAGTGATCGTATACACGGTAAACAGTAACAATAACACTAAACAGTAGTAGTAATCATGTATACGATAAATAATATAATTGTACATAGAGTTACAGTCTAACAATACTTTTTCAGTAATTTTCAGTAACATGAAATACACTGATACAATCATATACTAACATTGTAACATGCAGTCTCATCTAAAACTAATCAATGATCCCATTCTTATGTGCTAGGCTATATCAATAATTGATCCATCAACTCATAATTTCCCTTTAATCATTGTAAACATTAAGTAGTAAATCCATCGTCAAGGTAATCTGACACAGTAAACCACAAGTTCAATAAACTAATAATCAGTTCTCTTTCCTATCGATCTATTCCAGTCCTTTATATTAATAATATATCCATCCTCTAGTCACCAATATATCAGAGTCCCAACATAAACAATCGGCTACATCTAATCATATCCTCACTATCGAATAACATTAAAATCATCGATCAAGATCATCACAAACTCTTTACTTCTATAAAGGTCAATCACAATATTCATATACTGAGGTAACAATCCAACTGTATACATGTCTAAACCACTAGTTTTGACCAATCCAATTAAACACATATTTCTCAACCCAAAGTCAACTCCACTCCAATCGAGACTACTGATAATCCAAGTCCAAAATCAAGTCTTTTAATAAAGATACATCTTATTGAAGAGTTTACAATATCTAATTGAATTCCATCTAAATAATCACCAAATAATTGCCTGATAAATACTCATAAAATATACCATCTATCCACAAACACAAACTAGGTCAATCACAATATCAAGTCAAGTCACAGTCTGAGGTATAATACAGCTAGTCCTGAATCCGAAGTGGTAACAATTAAACATGAAATGATATAATAAAACACTCAATTTAATAAACAAATAACGTAGACATGCACGACCACTTAAATAATGATAAAAATATTCAATCAACCTTTACATGTAATAATAACTTAAAACACATAATATAAATAAACAATAAGGTAAACACTCACGTGAAATGACGCGGTTTCGGATCCGAATCACTTTCAGCTCTGCACTGTACGAACCGGTCCGAATCTCTGAATCACCTTGTGTTTCGGTCTTCGAATTGCCTGGCTATTTATATTCTACGAATACAAATCTAAATCTCTTGTTACTGGGTTCGGATCGCACGAGTGGGTCCGTATCGCTGTAACATACAAACAACACACAGGGAGGGGAACAGAGAGATATAGGGGGAGAGAGAATCAGATACGCACCCATACATGCACAACACGAACACGTATACACATACACGTATACAACACATACACACTCTCTTATATACACAACATAATCCACACACACGATATACATATGTACATAGATACACACGCGAACACAATTATATACACCTACGCAACACACTAATACATACATGCGTGCAGATTCCCACACGTCCACACAATATGCACATGCATTCACTCATGCACACATCCACAGATGCACATGCAGATAAATAAACACACACAGTTATGTTTACAGAGAGGGAAGGAGGGGAAACACTCACCCACTAGTGGTGGAGCAAGGGAGATGGCCGTCGAGGCGAGATCGGAGCACGGCTACACGACGGAGTTTGGTGGTAGATGATGGCTTGTGGTGGAGCTCGCCGGAGTGCTCGCAGAGGTCGCGGACATGGCCGGAGAGGTGGTGGCACACAAGGGAGATGGCAGCATGAGGTGTCAGTTGTGGGAGATTGCCGCAAGCTAAAGGTTGGGGAGGCTATCTCGGAGGACTATGCAGGAAGAGAAGGTGGGTGCCTAGGAGGTGGTCGCGGCTCCGATGGAGGAGCTCGGCCTGGGTCTGTGCATGCGGCGGCCATGCATGGGATGAGGAGGTGAGGGTTGGAAAGGTTCAGTTATGGAGGCTGCAGATGGGGGAAGAAAGAGAGAAATATTATTAGGGTTAGGGTTATATGGGGAGTGGGTTGGGTTTAGGATTTAATAGTTAGGATTAGATTTAGTAGTTAGGATTAGATTTGGGTTGATGGATTTTGCTATTGGGTAATGGATTTTGGGTAATGGGAAATGGATATGGGTTAATGGGTTTTGGATATAATATACATGCAAAAAAATTAATAATAATAATAACATGTTAATAACAATTAAAATAATTAAGAATGATATTAGTAATTAATAATAGTTAATAATAATGATTCTCATAAGATAATATACAATAATTAATATGAATCATATGTATACATATCAAAATACTATTTGTTCCTATTAAAACTTGTATTAAAAAAATAGAGGCATTACACCAATGATGGGGAAGAGAGTGAGAGGGAGAGAGAGGCTTGCTGCAGATGTGGTGGGAAAGAAAGAAAAGAAGAATAAAAAGGGAAGATGAGAGAAGAACTGTGAAATTTGAGATTTTTCTTTTTCTGACGGATTTGAGAAGATGAAGATGAGACTGCGGCTACGAGCTTGCAAGAGTTGGGGAGGGGGGCTACAGGAGTGTGGTTAGGAAATTCTAGGGTTGAGAATCTTGAGATGAGGAGAGTATATATATATATAATATCCATTAATTTCATGTTGAGTTGGGTTGCCCGAAGGGTTAACCCGAACTTGGTTCGGGTTGAGAAATCTCAACCCGGAATGTGCTGACCAACTAACCCGAATTTTGGATTGAGCACGGATTGGCTTCGGGTTAACCCCACCCAGTTGCCCCCTATTCTTGTGTTTATATTAAAATATATAAACTGTGTTTATTAGTAAGTTGAGATCTTTGTGAAACTAGTAACAAATTGTGAACTTTGCGTGTCTACTAGCAATGAGAACCTTTTTAATCGATTAGAAACTCGTAGATGTAAATGAGTTAATATAATTTGTGGACTCCGTGTAGATATTGGAAATATATGAACATGTGAATTCTTGTTAATGCATTATAACGGGTAAATGTGGACCTACTAGCAAGACTTAAATACAATAAATCTTGGAGATTTATTTGAAATTGGAAAACTAGTGCATCTTCGTGTAATTATTAGTAAATTGAAACCTCATGAAACTACTAGAAAGCTATGAGAGTAGGGACTCATTAAATGCCATGAACTAGTTGAACCTATGAACCTGTGTGTGTATATGTATATATGTATTGTATATGTATATGTATAGAGGAAAATGATACTTTAGAGTCGGTTCTCAAAATAAAGGTTGCAGGAACTTTTTAGTGGAACATCCTATGGATGATCCGCTCCATTCACATTGATCTACACATTTTAAATAGCCTAAGAATGAGTGATCAAGTTATTTGGAAACCTCTTACTCGTGCATCAAGTGAAATCAATTTTTACAGCTAAATAAAGTTTATTTTGGAATGAATTGTTGCACGAGGAAGAGATTCCAAATCACTTGATCTCGCATTCTTAGACTATTTAAAGTGTGTTGATCAATGTGAACGTAGCGGATCATCCGTAAGATGCTTTCCACAACTACTATTTTGAGAACCGATTCCAAATGATCATTTTCAATAATAGGACAAATGAAACCATTTGATTAATGGTGGAAAAAAATGTCTGAATGACATGATTTTCTACATGCGAGCATTTTAGGACACGGATCATGATGAGCAGTAGATAACCTACAGGAATTGTCAATGGTTAGATTTTAGGGCGACTTCTTTGGTGGATAAAATCTAGTCATATACACGACTTTTCAAATATGTCATTTTAAACTAATTTGATGGTAATTTGACGTGCAATAAATGATGAATTAAAAAAGTCAAATTATTGGAATGTGATAGAATTTGTGATAGATTTTCAATATGATAAATTAAGTATCAAATAATAAGATTTGCAATCAATGCTTTAAAAGTATAATATCTTATTTATTTACTTGTGCCTGAAAGTCTAATACAATATAGATGCACTGGAAACATAGATTTTTATTCTCAATTCTCTCTCATATACTCACACATGCACACACACATAGATTGTTATAGGTCATTTACACATTCCTCTCTAACCAATATTAATGGGAATAAAATAAGATAGTTTACTATAACAACAACTAAGCCATTTGCCCCAAGTATTTGGGGTAGGCTACATGAACCAAAAGAGAATTATGCTGGATCGGGCACATGGATCAGCTTTCTCCACTCATTTTTATCGAGCAATATGCCTTCACTAAGACCTTTAGCCTCTATATCTTGTCGTATTATCTCCATCCATGTTTTCTTCGGTCTCCCTTGCGCTCTTTTAACTTGCCCTAATTTGATACGCTCTACTCATCGGACTGGCCATTTGTAAGTCTACGTCACACATGACTAAACCATCGTAGGCGATTTTCTCTCATCTTCTCTTCTATAGAGGCTATGCCTATCTTAGTACGAATATCCTCATTTCTCACCTTATCTTTCCTCGTGTTACCACACATCCAACGAAGCATGTGCATCTCTGTTAACTCATCTTCTGGGCATGATATCTCTTTATAGCCCAACATTCTGTGCTATATAATAAAGCTAACCTAATAGCAGTCCGATAAAACTTTCTCTTCAGTCATAACGGAATGTTACGATCACATAAAACTCCTGTTGCGTTCCTTCATTTCAACCAGCCGACTTGGATTTTATGGTTGACATCACTATTGATCTCTCCATCTTTTTGGATAATAGAATCCAAGTACTTAAAATGACTACTCATCGGTATTTTTTTTGTCCATCTAGTCTCACAATACTATAATCTTATATTTCTGTTTACTGAATTTACACTCCATATACTCTGTTTTGGCCCTACTTAATCTAAAACCTCGAGATTCTAGAATTTGCCTTCAAAGCTTCAATTTGGCATTTACACCAGCTCTCGTCTCATCGACTAGGACAATATCATCAGCAAATAGCATATACCACGGTATCTCATCCTAAATAGCTCTAGTAAGCGCATCAATCACTATGGCAAATAAGAATGGACTCAATGCATATCCTTGATGCAATCCAATTGCAATAGAAAAAATCACTTGTTATGCCTCCACAAGTTCTGACATTTGTTATTGCTCCATCGTACGTGTCCTTGATTATGTCAATATATTTGATGGGGACTCCTTTTTTCATTAATATCCACCATAATACCGCTCTTGGCACTTTATCATAAGTTTTTTCTAAATCAATAAAGATCATATGCAAAATTCTCTTCCTTTCTCGAAATCGCTCTATGAGTTGACGAAGCAAATGAATAGCCTCTGTCATCGATCGCCCCGACATGAACCCAAACTGATTCTCTGATATTTTAACATTCTGCCTTAACCTGTGTTCTATTACCCTTTCTTAAATCTTCATGGCGTGACACATGAGTTTTATTCCATGATAGTTTGAACAACTCTGGATATCACCCTTGTTCTTATAGAGAGGTACTAAGGTACTACTCTTCCTCTACTCATTTAGCATCTTTTTAGTTAGTTAGATCTTGTTAAAGAGGTTTGTCAGCCATCTCACACTCACTCTCCTAAGCATCTTATACCTCAATAGGAATTCCATTCGGGCCAACGGTTTTCCTTGGCTTCATCCTCTTCAAGGCCTCTTTAACTCAGATTCGCTAATTCTGTGCATATAATTACAGTTCATATCCTGACACTGAATAGTAAGGTCATCCAAATCTTGAGTAGAACTACTATTAAACATTTTGTCAAAATACTTCTCCATCTTTCTTTGATTTTTTCATCTCGAACTAAAACCTTCTGATCCTCATCTTTGACACACCTCACAGTACATAAGTCTCTAATCTTTCTCCCTTATTCGAGCAATTCTATATATATATATAATATATATATATATATATATATAGAGAGAGAGAGAGAAATGTAAATCAGCTGACACAGGAGGTAACTCCATCCTATGTCGCACTCAAAAATCGTATTTTCTGAGTGAATTTTCAAGATCCGACCGCACATCATCTTCATATTCTAAGATATACATAATTAAAAAATCAAGTGATTTGAAGTTCGTTTACTATTGATCTAATCGTTCCATTTTGTTCTATTGTTAAAAAACTGTAATGTTTGAACCCAAAGCAAATGGAGTAAACAAACTTCAAATCACTTGATTTTTATATGTGTATATCTTAGAATATGAAGATGATAATGTGCGGTCGGATCTGAAAATTCACTCGGGAAATAGATTTTTGAGTGCGACATAGGAGGGAGTTGCCTCCTGTGTCAGCTGATTTACATTTCTCCTTATATATATAATATATATATATATATATATATATATATAATATATATATATATATATACATCCTTTTCAACCTCTTTGGTGTCCAACTTCTCATACACTTCTTTGTACACTTTAGGTCTTGCATCCTGAACAGCTTTCTTAGCCTCCTTCTTGGATAGCATATACCTCTCAAAACTTACTCCATCACAATTTTCTTCAAATCTCTATAAGAGTATCGTTTGATCTTAATGGCAGCTTTTACCTCTTCATTCCATCATGTGTTCTTACATGGTGAAGTACCACCCCGTGACTCACTAAGTACATCTTTAGCTACTCTTTTAATGCAGCTAGAAATTTTGTTTCATGTTGTATTGGGATCATCTTGGGCTTTCCAATCTGCTTCATGTACAACTCGATTTACAAAAACTTCTTGGTTACCTTCTTTTAGCCGCCGCCGCCACTTAATCTTAGGATCTAACTTACGTTTAATCTTTCTAAATCTCATTCTAATCCAGACATCTAAAATTAAGAGTTTATGTTGGGTTATCACATTCTCACTCGATACTACCTTACAATTCAGACAACAATTTCTGTCTACTTTTCTAGTTAAAAAGAAATCTATTTAGCTCGCACTTGATCCACTTTTAAAAGTGATCAAGTGAGAGGCTCTCTCTTTCTAAATCAAGTATTCACTAAGAACAAATCCTGAGACAAAGTAAAATCTAGAATTAAGTTACCTGGTTCATTTCTTTTCCCAAAACCAAATCCTCCATGTAGACTATCAAACCCATAACGACTAGCTCCTACATGCCCATTGAGGTCACCGCCTATGAAAAGTTTTTCTCTAATGGACATGCCTTGTACAATCTCATCTAATCCTCCCAAAATTGGCGCTTACTAGACTGATCAAGTCCTACTTGTTGTGCATAGACACTAATAACATTAAAAATCTCCCTACCTAAAATAAGTTTAACTAGTAAAATTCTATCACCTTTTCTCCTAACCTCCATTACATCCTCAAGTAATTGTTTATTTATGATCACACCCACCCCATTACGATTTCTATCTCTACCAGTATACCAAAGTTTATAACCCCAAGGCTTTATAATTCTAGCTTTTCACCTACCCACTTAGTTTCCTACACACACAAAACTACTAAAATTCTGTCTAACCATAGCATCAACTAACTCTGCTAATCTACCTGTAAGAGAACATATGTTCCATGGTGCTAACCTAATCCTGTATTCATGAGGTAACTTCTTTACCCTCACCTGCTCATAAAAGTGTGGGAACCCTACTCATTTCACACAACATCCGAGCGCCGATATGGCTCGTCATTTCTGGACGACGACCTAGCAACCCTTGCGCAATTTTCACTACACCCGGTCTCTGATGTAGCGCGTCGCTCAGTAGGGAACGAAATTTAGTTCTTGGTTCATGTTCATAGTATGTGATAATGTTTTACGTTGGCTGTCACAGGCCTACCACAACCCTCCTCCTTTATCCTGGCTTGGGACAGGCAGTGAACGGTGAACTGGCGAAGTTATTGTCATATGAGTAAAATAAGATAATTTACTCATATTGGTAAATAAGCCCTAGAGGTTATTGTCATTCAAATAGAAACAAAAACATCAGAAAGTGGATGGACAAAAAATGGAGTGTACTTTTGACCAATCTTTGATTTATCTTATGATTTAGACTATGTCTTTCATAGGTTGAGCCAAAGTAGATGTTGAATGATGATGAAATTGACTTGTGGAATATAGGGATTTGCTTGAGGTTCTTGAAAAGCGCCAAAAGGTTGTCTACATGTTTGATGTTTCTACATGTTTTGATGTTTTCGCTTGAGGTTCTTGAAAAGCGCCAAAAGGCTGTCTGCATGTTTTGATGTTTTTGCATTGCCTTTTATCTAAGAGCAATTTTTTTTTACCAATCAACACAATCTTATACCTCTGCCCTTTATACGTTATGATGCATACAGAGGACTGAGTAGTGCATTACATATCTTTATGAGAGTGTTGTACAAAGTGGCCTGGGCGGTTGACTGGGTGGAGGCAGGCCCAAGCTGCTCTGATTGAGGGGTAAGCGGCCATATTAGGTGCTTGACACCCCCTCAAGAAAAAGAAAAGGAAAGAAAAAAAGAAGATGAAGAGTCAACTTACATAGTAACAAGTGGGGTCATCGCAAGGGCTTGTGACCACCACTGCTCCCTTGTTGCCTCCGCCTATTGAGAGAGAGAGAGAGAGAAATGATGATGATGATGACGGCAACGATGGGTTAGGGCTCTCTCACGCTGCCAGGCGGAAGCGCGGTGGCGGGAAGAGGGGGGGCAGGCATCTGTGTTTCAACGACGGTGGGAGGAGGCGGCGGCGATAGTGGTGACCAAGTTAGTTAGCTCTTTCTTTTTTTCCCCTAATAAGAACTGGGCATTTGCGTAGGGGAAAACCCAGGTGATTGGTTCATTGCCCAGCACTTTCTGTAACATTGAGAGAATATAAACATATTAGTGGTTAGAACAACACATCATTTGAAAAAATATCCTTAGCAGTGGAAATGTTTTGGGGTTAGATGGAGAGATTGTCTTGGGCAAATGAAAAAGGCATCGAACTAAGAGGAATCTGCATTATAGAGTAAGAATGTATGATAATATTAGAAGCATTGGAGAAATTAATTCTTTAGTTGTAAACCAAGATGGGGAAGAGGCACCCTTTATATGTGATTGCAAAAAATATTTGATCCACTGATTACAAGAGTTGAAATCCCTTGAATGCAATTTGGGATCGGTATTGGTATCTACACCTTTTGCATAACTTGTTGCGGCTGGGAGGTTAAGGAGGTGCCAACCTTCTATTGTTCATAGTGTTTCATTTTACGGGAAGGCGTATCGAGGCTTTGTAGGGGGAAGGGCTTTCTGCTAATAACCTCAATTTGAACATTGTTCTTAGGTGCTTCATTGTTTCCTGTCCGATTGTCAAATCTAGAACTTTAGCTTTCTTGTTCATGTTAGAGTATATGAAATATTATCTTCAACCCTCACCATAATTTCAAAGTTTTAGTGTAGTGACATGACTTTAATATAGTATCAGAGCAACTCGTGGGGTCCATTAAAAGGGCACTCAACTTGTCGGGCGTGTTAGAATACAACTTCAGAGTTTTGGCGCACTGAAAGGGGCTTTAATAGTTCATTTTGACAAAAATCTCTACAAGCAATTGAAGAGGAGTATCTCTCGCATTCAAAATCTAGGAAATCTTGAAAGAATTATTATCCTCGTTATCACAATCTATAAAAGAATTGAACAAGTTTTGATGACCGTTAACCTGATATCATTTATCTGTTTAATTCCACAAGGCAATTATAAGTGTGTGTCCTGCCTTAAAATCTTTATGGCCAGTTGGCAACTAGGTATAACCTTTGTAGGTTAAAGATTTCAACCAAGGAGCAACCCTCCAATTTCTCATGGACTGGGAAGTAGTCTTGACGAAATTGGGGTTTTCTATGAAGTACGATTCAAGTTCGAGAAATGTTGGCACAATAAAAGTTTATAACTTATATGACTGCTGTCAATCTGGTATCAACCTTCTATCAGTGTTCAGTTGTGTGTCAAATTACCAGCCAAGATGGCAACTCTAACCCATTGTTTGCTTAAAGCCTGATGGCCATTGGTAGCCAGGTAATATTTTTTTGATCATGTAATTGTTCATGCAACCGAGGAGCAACATCCAATTTTCCTTAGACTAGGAAAAACTCTTTGCAAAGAGGTAATATGATGTAATCTGTTATTGAGCATCACATATTGGCTAGGAAAACTGTCCAGAGGAAAAGGTATGGTGATACGATTTGCTATAGGGAATCATATTTATTTATGAACACAAAAATTTCCCAAGTGAAACTAGAATCGGATAAGTTGCACAGGTACTTCAATGAAGGAGACGCACCTTGCAAATATTCAAATGATACTTGGTACTTCATCACTTGACAATACGTGTTAGATGGTCATTTGATGTATACTAAAACTTGCAACGTATTCTAGATTTATTAAAGGCATATCATAGATCTATCTAGACTAAGAAGTGAAATTGGATGTGTGAATGATGGGCTCAGAATTCTATTTTATTTTTATATGCATTGCATTTTTATAATTGTCCAGTTACTTATGAGAGTAAGGAATATGATTATTCTTGTAACTATTAGTTTACGCAACTTGAAAAATATTTCTAACATCTGAGGTGTTGTTCTTTTAAACCGAGCTGGCGTGACAAACTTCAGGCTATAGATGATTGAGCATTAACACCTATTATTCTACTATTGCCGAATCCATGATGTTTCTATATCTTAAATTTTTAGGATTTGCTGTATCACATGTGCCCAATGTCGCATTGTATTATTGATGCATCATGTGTGTCTCAAACTTCTATTTTTCTTTTATCCATGCTCACATATGCCTTAGTTTTTCAATATCCGCTGTATCATCGTGTATGTAGCTTGTCATTCCAATATCTCATATCCGTTTCCACACATCACAGGACATACCGAAAGAATTGTTACAATGCTAGTCCTCACATTTCTTGTTATGAGGAAGATCCTTATCACTTATCCTTTATAGTTCTTTGAGTTGTTTTACTCACTATCAGAATAGCAGGAAGTGCACGTGCCAGTGTAGCACAGTGGTAAACCTCTTTGCAGTGGGCAAGAGGTTTGGGTTCAAATCCCACTTGCGAGGGTACGACATATATTCCCAGAAAGAAAGAAAAAAGAACAGCAGAAAGCGTTTAACTCATTAATGACCTGGATGTCAGTTAGGCACTCTACAATGTAAAGATCGGCAACTGATTTGTTTTCTTGTAAAACTTTGGAATGTGAAGTTCCTTCCCCTTGACACCAAATTGTAAAGCTTGCAAAAAATGGTAGCTCCACGAATACAATTATTTACATCTTAGCATTTGCTGTCTGTCAGGTCCTTTGTGATGGTTGCTTGTGCATTTTGGTGGTTATTTCCCTCTGTTGGTCAATTTGTTTTCATCCATTGTAATGTATTGCTGGTTGAATTTTATCTTGTCTTTGATTTTTGAAGCTCTCTCACTACTGTTGCAGCAAGGGGCCATGGTGCATTATATTATTGCTGCATCCATTCTCACATGTGACCTAGTTTTTCAATATTTGCTGTATCATCGTGTCCGTAGCTTATCATTCGAATATCTCATATCCGTTGCCACACGTCACACCGGGACATACCCAAAGAATTTGTTACAATGCTAGTCCTCACATTTCTTGTTATGAGGAAGATGTGTATCTCTTTATCCTTCATAGTTATTTAGTTGTTTTATTCAATATGAGAAAGTCTCCTCAGTCATTTAAATAAGTTTATTATCTTGAACAAAAATTTCCACTTATGCTTTCTTTTTTTCCCTAAAAAAAAAAGGCTTCAGTGGAAATGTTTTGTTCAAGATGATTACCCTTGTAATACATGAAGAACTGCACTTTGAAGTCATTCTCAATTTTCAAAGGATGTTATAGGAGGTATTGCAATGATATTATGTGGAGTGCTGTGTGGCAACTGTACTTTGAGGTTAAAGCTTGGAAAGTTTGAGCCCCTTCTGAGAATTTTGAGCAGTTAAAACAGACCATTGGGCTGCGGGGCATGTGAGTGGGTCAAGAGGGAATGGACTTCAGACATGAGATTGTGAGAAGTGACATCATCTGCTTCTTGGTATTGGATCTATTTGTCAATACCTTATGAGGAGTGATGTAGGAAGGCTTTCCAGTTATTTCTGTGGCTTACCTTAGCTTTGTGCTGTTACCCCACCCATCCACCCGCAACCACCACCAAAAAAAAGAAGAAGAAGAAGAAGAACAAAAAAACAGAAGAGCAAAACCTTTTCCCTCTCCCTCCACTTTTATGTTCTTTAAGATACCAATATGAAGTTATTGCATCATAAACAACTTGTCATTATTTGGTCAAACCCAGAGTCCTAGGAGCACAATCTGTTTGACCTTTTATGTGGATATTGGCTTTGTATTCTTTCTGGCAATCATCATTATCGTGTGCACTAGAGTTTTCAAATCTGAAGCAATTCTAAGTACTTGTATGCTGCTGTTTCAATAATTGATTTATTTCTGCTCCATTTGCAAGTCCTATCTTTTTTTACTATATATACTTCCTTATATTACTTTCCCTTTTTGATTCTGATGAATAGGAGGATCAACTGCTGGAAGCTGTGAGTTATGCTCGCACGGAGTTGAACAAGTTCTTAAAAGTTGAGCCCTTTGAAGGCGTGCTTGAGGTACTGTTAGAATTTATTATTATTCAATCTTATGATTCCTTAATGAACTACAACTTATGGTTAGGAATTGTGCTTGGCCAGTGAAGCAGTTTGTATTTATTAACTCTACAAAGCATAATATCCTGATAGAGGACGCTTCGTAAGCATAGTTATCAAGATTTTAAGATTTAACATCCTGTGGGGGGTGCCGAGTTTCTTAAAAATGTTACTGTGATGTGGAGATAAAGTTCTAATGAAGAAGTGTTACCTTTCATGATTTTGAATGGTGGCTCCATGGAATTCAGGCTTCCAGAGCTGCACCAGAATTTGGCAAACCAGAGTTTTCTCTTGGTTTTTCTTATTTGGTTAATAAAGGAGGTGGAAGGGGAAGAAAAGCAAAGAGAAAACTCAGATTTGCATTTCATGCGTCCAAGGTAGCGGATATGAGCTAAAGAGATTGCATCCCCTTTCCCAACATGGGTGCAAGCCCATGCACACACGAAAAAAGAAAAAGGTCCAAAAAATTTATCTGGTTAGAAATGCTTAAACCTGGCGATTTTGTACGTGTAATGTTATATGGTTTGATTTTGCCTGAAGGAATATTCAAATACTGTGGAAATAATGTTTGATTAAAGCATGACCCTAACTGTTGTTTTCTCCAATCTATAGTCTTTGGGTGTGTATTCCTTTCTACTCCAAGGTCCGCGTGTGATAAAAGGCATTCTTTTGCTTTTGTTGTTGTGTTTTTGCTTGTACACTACTTTCCATGCTGGTTCCTTGTGTGATATAGGTTTTTTTTTGTTCATCTTTCCAGGACACCATTGCATTGCTAGCATATGATGATCCTGCCAAATCATGTGTTGGTTATCTCCTCGAACAAAGCCAACGTGAGTTTGTTGCAGATGCTGTAAATGCAGTTATCCTCTCGACGAATCCAAACACGAAGAACACTGAGAACTGTATGTATCCCTGCCTGGAGAAGCTGTTGAGGCAGCTGAGCGCATGCGTTTTGGAGAGAAGGGCATTGAATGAAAATCAGGGGGAGGCATTTGACCTTCACAGAGAGCAGCTCAGGTGGGGATGGGATGGAAAAGCCTAAATGATTGATCTGAGTATTCTCATTTGTACCTTGTTTCCTTGGATAGTCAAATTCTGGAGAAGGATAGCAGGAAGCGTTTAATGGTCACTTTGGGCATACTACACTGTAAAGATTGGAACTGATTTTTTTTTTTTGTTGTTGTTGTTGTTGTCGTCGTAAAACTTTGGAATGCAATGTTCTCTTCGACACCAATCAGTAAAGCTTGTAATAAAAAATGGTAGCTCCACGAATTCACTTCTTTACATCTCAGCATTTTGCTTTCTGTCAGGTCCTCCTTTGTGATGGCTGCTTATGAATTTTGGTGGTTCTTTCCCTCTGTGGGGTCTGCTTGTTTTCTTCTGTTGTGTTTTGTGTCCTGCTGGTTGAATTTCATCTTGAAAGTTTTGGCCTGACTTATGAAGCTCTCTCTTACTACTGTTACTGCTAGGGGCCATGGTGCAATATATTATTATTGTTATTATTATATTATTATTATTAGTACAATTCTGTGTAAAAAAATTTAAAATAATTACACTAGAGAGATTTAGTTACAGGAGTTATCCTGGATGGATTAAGAAATGTGTTTGGCTTGAAAGGAAAGAAGGAAAACGATTTTTTTTTTTTTGGAGGAAAATAATTATTGCAGTATGCTTGTAATGGAAACTAATGAACAAGTGAAAGGAGAAGAAATTGAAAGAAAATATCAAACATAATTTATTTTTTTTGCCTCCATCATACTCTTCTCTCCTCCAAGATGGTGAGAGTGGGGCGAAATATATAAAGGAAGCGGGGTGGAACCGTTAATTTTATACACGTAGCCTCTGTTATGAAACATGGAAGAGACTTCACATCAATAGCTTTCTGTACTTTAATTTTATTTTTCTTCTTTTTCTCAGCAATCAAATTGTAAAAAATATATTTCTTTTGCTTTCTTTTTCCTTTTCCTTTTAATATCTTTTCCTTCCCTCATTTTTTTCTTAACCAAACACCACATTGCAACACTCAAAATGTGTTTGGTGTTGCTTGGGCTTGTAGAAAAGTTCTTTTAGGAAGGACTTACCCAGAAGTATTTTAGAAAAGGACTTTTAGAATGTTTATCATGTTTGATAATTTTAAATTTTAAGTTTTTATCAATAAAGAATACATTTGAAATAATTTGGCTACAAATTAATGTGGGAGAGAGAAGGTTTACATGATATCCGCGAGGAAGATACAAAAAAAAAAATCAGAAGGTTTAATTAAATGCTAGATTGCATGATAGATGATTCGAGAGGAAAAAAAATAAAAGATAAAATAGGACTTATTTGAGTCCATTACCAACATTTGACTCTTTTTTTTTTTTTAAAAAGCACTTATTTACTTAAAAGCTGTGAAAGCACTTTTTAGAACAACGCCAAACACACCCTAAGTCTGCTCTCATTTTTTTTTTATTAGATATTGGATAATATATTGAAGAATTTCTTACATAACATGACTAAGAATTTCTTGGTTGGATATACCCAGATTAAATTTAAAAATTTTAATTTAATCTTTGTAGGCCAGAAAACACAAAGAGAAGATAATGGATTGAATGGTCAATAAAGTTTAGGCAAGTTATAATGTTATTCAATCAATATTTCTTTCAATAGATTTTGTTACTTTCACTAATGTGTTAAGGGAAAGGAAAAGAAAATATGGAGGAAAATCATTTCGGCTGTTTGGTTGTGATGGAAACGAAAAAGGAAAAAGGAAATGAAAGGAGAAGAAATTGAATGAAAATATCCAACATAATTTTTTTCCCCACTTTTCTCTTCTCCAAAGTAGAATAAGTGGGCAAGATGTACAGAGGAAGATGAGTTTTGCCTTGACCAAAGCCAACTACTAATTGGACACACTTAGTTCGTGTTATTTTTTTTTAAGTTAAGAAATCACTACACACTGAGATTCAACTGGTTACTACGTGGAAGAAAACTCAAGACCTGACCAGTGATCACGGTGACCGAAATTAAATATATTATAAATATGTTGCTGAAGAAGCTCGAAATGGTGATATGTGGATGAGCGAGGCTCTTAATGAACCCAAGGCCACCACTCGGCCACATTCGCTGGACCTTAGTCTGTGTTATTAAACCTAAAAGTGTCTAAATCATGCATTTCTACTTCAATAACTTTCTACATTTTTAGGGCCGAGACTGGTCACCCGAGCCGGTCTGGGCCCGGGCTCGCACGAGACGGGTCCGTGCGGGATGTCGGGCCGATCCGACCCGATTCGCATCCCTAGGCAGGGGTCACGCCTCAAATGTGCCTGGGCCTTCATGATCACGCAACCGACGTGGGACTAAACTGTCTCCCATTTTGTAACTTTAGTTTAACTTTAATTAGGAGAGAAGAGACATCGCTACAATTTTACTAAAGTTCCCACTTCTGTTTTGTTACCCGTATGAGTAGCCTTAAAATAAATTATGCAACATGGATCCTAGACTGAAGGTTTGATACATAAAGATATTATGATGATTTCATGTTAATGAAATAAAAGACTCAAGTAATAGAGTCATAGGGTAACGAGGGCTTCAAGATTTATGGTTTTTATTAAATTATATGATGATTCAAGCTCCGTTGACACATATAATTTTTAAGGCAGTTGAAAGTTAATTCATCCTAAATTTGTGTAAACGGGTTAGTTTTAGATCCAATTCGTCTAATATTTGAAAGAGTCGAATTCAGATTATAGATGGATTTCTTCAAATACCAATTTAAAATAGTTCAAATTTAAATGTAAAATTGATAAACTTCATTTTTTTTTTTATGTGTTCTTTCTCGAAGGATTAACTAATGTGTTTGGTTTGGAAAATTTTTTTTTTTGGAGGAAAATCATTTTTGTTGTTTGGTTGCGATGGAAACTAAGAAAGAGATGAAAGGAGAAGAACTTAAATGAAAACATAAAATAAACAGAATTGTACAGAGGAAGGGAAGTGTTGCTTGACTGAAACCAACCACTAAATGCATTTAGCACTTGCCATGAGACCTAAGAGTGTCTATAAACCATGCGACTATACATCAAAATTTGTTACAATTTTATGTAATCATTTTCTTTCTTTTCTAAGCAACCAAACAGTTTAAAAAAAAAAAAAAACATGTTTTCTTTTCTCATTTTCATTTATTTTTCTTTTCTTTTCCTTCTCACATTTTCTTCTTAACCAAACACCGCCTAAAGAGTGCAGTGAAACACTTGGTCTAAGAATCGAAGAGCTTTCGTGTTTTCGTCGCTAGATATTAGATAATATATTCAAGAACTTGTTAGATGATATATCTAAGAATTTCTTTGCTCGACATACCTAAATTAATCTTTTTGGTCCTGGAAACATAAAAGGGAAGATCATGGATTGAATAGGCAACAACGTTTAGACCATAATAAATAGGCGAGTTATATTGTTATTACGGGAATCCAGCAACAGAGAGTAACAACTGCAGATAATAGTCACCAATCACACAAACAAGTAAATAAAGAAAAGAAAGAGAGAACACAAGATTTAACGAGGTTCGTCAATATGCCTACGTTTTCGGGACAAAATGAGAGAGAGTTCTTATTAAAACTAAACAATTAAATGATACAATATCAAATGCAATTAAATATAGGCATAAACTCCATCAAGAAAAAGAAACGAACAATTCTAAATTCGGATCAGAAACGAATTCAAAAGTCTTCAAAGATTCGCCCAGAATCCTTCTGTTGTCGACAGATTCTCTGACAACCCCGACTTGGGAAATCGCTGTCGACAGCCCAAAGTGGGAACTGTCTAGTGCATCCTTGTTTGCATGTCGACAGTCCAAGGGGACTATCGACAGTCCTATACCTTATCCTTAAAAACTCCATCCTCTAATTTTTTATTCTTCTCTCCCTCCCCACAATTCTCCATCTCGGTGAAGATTTTTCAAATCTGAGCCGAACTCAACATAGTACCATGTCGACTCCAATGGGCTGCACTAGTGTGGTTGCTTAAGTATCCCTGCCCAAGGGATCAAACCATCCGTAGTTTATCCAAACGAGCTCCACCGAGCTCAAGCAACTGGAAGGATATGGAGCAACTCATTGCAATATGCAAATTTCACTCCCGAAACTATCTTGGTGAGTATATCAGCGAGATTCTCCTTTGTGTGAATCTTCTGTAACTCGATGTCACCTTCATCAAGAATTTCCCGAATAAAGTGGAACCTGACGTCGATGTGCTTCGTCCGATACACCTGGTTCTTTACCAAATGGATAGCGCTCATGCTATCACAGTTGATTTTTAATAGATCCTGATCAATCCCTAAGTCATCGAGCAACCCTTGACGCCAAATTGTCTCCTTCATAGCCTCCATCATGGCCATATACTCGGCCTCCGTAGTAGATAATGCGACAGTAGACTATAGAATAGAGTGCTAACTCACCGGTGCTTAGGACAATGTAAACACATATCACGTTGTAAACCGGCATTTATCGAGGTCATCAGCATAGTCAGAATCAACATATCTGATATACTCCTGCTTACCCATAACATCCTTCTCAAATATCAAACCAATGTCTATAGTATTCTTGATGTACCATAAAACTCACTTCACTGCCTCCTAATGCCCTCAGTCGGAATCGTGCATATATTTGCTAATCATCAAGTTATGACAAACCGGGCCTTATACACACCGTTGTATACATTAGACTACCAACTGTGCTAGTATAAGGTACATTAGTCACATTCTTCAACCATAGTAGGAGACATACTAGCTTTTAATTTGAAATGAGGAGCCAATGGTGTACTTACAGACTTCATATCACTATTGATGTTAAACTTCTGAAGTATCTTCATTAAATACCCCTTTTGTGTTAAACTAACCTTGCTCCTTCGGTCTCGCTTTATCTCCATGCCTAGCACATTCTTCGCTTCGCAAAGATCCTTCATCTCGAACTCAAAAGACAAGTCTTTCTTTAATTTATCAATTGCGGATCTGCTCTTGAAAGTAATAAGCATATCGTCCACATACAACAACAGATAGATGTACTCTCTACCAGGTGGCTTGTTGTAATGCACACATAAGTCGTAATAGCTTTTTGTGTACCTCTTACCTCTTATGAAACTATCGAAATGTTTGTACCACTGCCTCGGTGATTGATTTAATTCATATAATGATTTCTTCAGTTTGCATATTAAATTCTTTTTTCCTGCAGCTTTGAACCCATCGGCTGAGACATATAAATCTTTTCTTCAAGATCGCTATGGAGAAAGGCAGTGTTCATATCGAGCTGATCAAGTTCCAACTCATATTGTGCTAGTAATGCCAATAAAATTTGAATCAACGAGTGCTTCATAATGGGAGAGAATACCTCATTGTAGTCAATGCCTTCTTGTTGTGAGTATCCTTTAACTACCAATCTGGCTTTATGACGTACAATATCACCTTTGAGAGATCCCTATTTCTTTACCAATACCCACTTGCAATCAATCGCCTTCTTTCCCTTAGGCAATTCTGACAGTTCTCAAGTGTCGTTCTTATGTAGAGCACCCATCTTTTCCATCATGGTGTCCTTTCACATCTTAAACTCCGAACTGATTTTAGCTTCCCTATATGTAGACGGTATCGCCTTTTCAACGACTAGGAGAGCATAAGATACAATCATATTTGTTGTGAGCCAACTGGGCTTACGTGATTTCTGCTGGTATTTTCAATTGCAATGAATTCTTAGACTTCACCCATAGCCTGTCCTTGATCCACATCATTATCAGCATTATGATCGGCTACATGATCAGTCCTGTGTCACTGCGGGTATGATCTCCACTGATATTGTCCGATCTAGAGATTGTGAAGTAGTATCACTCTCTACCTGCTGCGATATATCTTTGATTTTTTTCACTCTCCACCTGCTGAGAGTTTGCAGACTTCATTATTGAAACCTTATCAAATGTGACATCTCTGCTTAAGGTAAATTTTTGTCCCTCAAATCTCAAATTTTGTAGCCTTTTCACACCATTTTTGAATTCTACGAGCATACCTTTCTTCGCTATTGGATCCAACTTGTCTTCCTTGACATGATAGGAGGCCGGACACCCAAATACCCATAGCAAATCATAATCATGAGCAACTTTTCTTGACCAAACCTCTAGAGGAATTTTACCTCCTATTACAAATGAAGGCAACTTGTTAACGAGATGGCAAGCATACACCAATGCCTCAGCCCAAAAAGATTTTGATATACTGGCATCGGATAACGTACAACGAACCTTCTTTAGTAAGATCATTTTCACCCTTTCAGCCATCCCATTTTGTTGCAGTTGTTTCTCTAACTGTGAAGTGCCTTTCTATGCCCTCATAACGATATAGCTGTAGAAAATGATCACTTGTATACTCTCTTCCGTTATCTAAACAGAGTACCTTGATCTTCCTTCCTGTATTCTTCTCCATGTTCTTCTTCCACTCCACAAACAACTTCAGGACTTCCCTTTTGTACTTCATGATATATGCCAACATCGTCGAGAGTAATCATTTATAAAGATACAAAGTAATTGTTACCTCCAATAGATGCCGTCTTGGTAGGCCCCCAGATATCTTTGTAAACATAACCAGAATCGCTTCGGTGCAATGAGTTGTAGTGCCAAATCTCACCTTGATCTTTTTTCGATGGTGCAATGTTCACAAAATTTCAATTTGTTGGTACTGGAACATTTGAATAAACTTTGTTTTGTAAGAGCTTGCAAAGATTTTACTCATGTATGCCCGAGCCTCATATGCCAGAGTTGGGTGCAATCATTATCTGAATTTGTAAAAGTCGCCACTTGCCATATAACCATACTACCTTTCAAATAGTAAAGGTTATTACGTCGGACGCCCTTCAAGACAACCATGGAGTCTTTAACCATCTTGAGAACTCCATCTCTAATAGATACTTCAACACCCAATACTTTCAAAATACCAACAGAGATAAGGTACCTTTTCAATTGAGATACATATCTCACACCTTCAATTCCAGCACCATTCCATCAAACATCTTAGCCAAGACAATACCAATCCCTTCCATATGACATAGACGATCATCACCCATAATAACGGAACATCCATTTAGGTTCTCAAAACTAAAAAACTAATCCATGGTAAGACACACATGATAGGCAGCTCCTGTATCAATCATCCACTCAGAATCACCTAAGAAACTTATAGTAGGAGTAGTGGCTGAGAATGAAAATACAGATGAGTCTGAGTCTGATCCATCTATCTGTGAAGTACAATCTGATTGGGTATTAATCACCTGTGTAAGATTTACTTTGATCTTTGAATCCTTTCCCTTATTCTTATCCTTGATCCTTGGATAATCAACCTTCCAGTACCCTATCTCTTTGCAGAAGGCACACTAGTTCTTCTTCAGATCTCTGAATTTTGATCTGGACTTTGATCTCCCGCGAACGCCTTTACCCTTCTGATTGTAATCCCTGGCTCTTACCACTAACGCCTCTACTGATATACTACTGAAAGAAAATTGCTTATCCTTCTTTCTCACTTCATAATTTACAAGAGCAGCTGACACATCGTTATAGTTAAGTGATTATTTCTTATTAATCAAGGTGAGGACGAAGTCTCATACTCTTCATCAGGAAGAGAATTCATAAGAATTAACGTCTTATTCTCTTCTTCGATATTCACATCTACAGTAACCAAATCTATAAGAAGCTTTGTGTAGTTGTTCATGTGCTCAGCAATAGAGAGTCTCTTATTCAACTGAAAGTGATAAAGCCTCCTTTTTAGAAGCAGTCGAGACTCGATACTCTTCGTCAGATATTCTTCTCGAGAATCTCCCACATCTTCATTGTAGACATCTCATATAGCACATAATACTTGATGTCTTGTGTCAAACAAGACCTTATAAGATCACAAGCCATCTTATTCATCTTATCCCAATCTATTTCAGAAGTCTTCTTCGGCTTTTTTTAATAATAGAGTATCTTCAAGGTTTGATGTCGTCAACACATCCATCACCTCACACCTCCACATCCCAAAATTGTTCGTACTATCAAACTTTATCACATGATCTTCATCGGATGTGGGTTCACGGATTTACCGTGGACTGACTTTCTCCGACGATCTTCTTAATAGACTCTTCAACACAATGCGGAATATGATTAGTGAAAAATATATCTAAATAAGAAAGATCAGATCTTTATCTCCAAAACAAAATTGTAGACAGTCTCCAAGTTGATTTGCTCCAACTGAACGAAAACTGCCCGTCGAACACGAAAAGCTCTGATACCACTAGTTGGGAATCCAAGCGACAGAGAATAACAATTTCAGATAATAGTCACCAATCGCACGAACAAGTAAATAAAGAAAAGAAAGAGAACATAAGATTTAACGAGGTTCGACAATTTGTCTATGTCCTCGAGGCAGAAAGGGAGAGAGTTCTTATTAAAACCAAAAAATTACACAATACAACATCAAGGGCAATTATCTCTCTTTTATATAGGCACAGAATCCCTCACGAAAAAGAAATCAAAAACTCTAAATTCGATTCAGAAATGAATTCAGAAACCTTCAAAGATTCGCCCAGAATCCTTCTACTGTCGACAGTTCATAATGTAACACTTGTCTTAATTAATCACCTTTTTTCTAATATTTAAATGTTTTAGGGAGGTGATGTGGAAGTAAGTATTCATGTAAGTTACTATACATTATACTATACATATTAGTATGTATATATATGTATGTATGTATGTATATGAAATGAAACACACACACATGCATGTTGCCTTTGTTACCAAACCCCCACTATACTTATGGGTCTAGTACCTCATGAAGGGGGGAGGGATAGAACCTTACCTATAGGTGTAAGATATAGATGTAGAGATAGTGTTAGGGGGGCACTTGTCAAGATATTATTGAAGAGATTGGAGAATAAATAGAGGATGAAGAGAAGAAGCTCATTTGGTAACACACACACATACTCTCTCTCTCTCTCTCTCTCTCTCTCTCTCTCTCTCTCTCTCATTCTAACTTCACAATAAACTCTTTTTTCTCTTCCCTTGCTGCCAGCCAAAAAAAACAACAGCAGCAGCCAAAATCCTCCTATTTTCTGCAACCACACACTCTCTCTCCCCCTCTCATTTCCTCACAAAATTTTTCTTACTTCCTTTATACAAGAAAAAGACTTTCTTAATATGTTTTATCTCCTCCAAAGACCAAATAGAATAAGGTAAAGTGGTGATCTAACATCACTATAGAAGGAAATTCTTGAAGACAAGGTTGATTAAGGATAACGAGTTAGAAGGATGATATTGATTGAACGGTAAGCAAAACCATAAGATTTTGACCCCTCTTATACTCTTTTAACTAAGAACTAATTATGATGTTATTTGTGGCCTTATAGACTCTAATATAGCAGGAGACCAAACTTGATAAGGAAATACTCTCTTCAAGGGTGAGTAGAGCATCCGAACACTAGTAAAAATAGTAGGAGTGTAAAGTTTGAAATAAAGGAGAATTTCTAAGTTATAAATGAACATGAAATTGAAGGATAATGCATGTGTATGATTTATAGATTTCATATGTACATAATCTTATGACAATCATGTTGTAGCTATTTTCATGCATGTTTAACATTGTGTGTGATTGTGTGTATACATGGTAATCCACCACATGCCTTTTTAGAGAAATAGTTCTATGGATAAATATGATACTTGATGTTATGCATATATTTATGGCTACGCATATATTAAGATGACATGATATGTTGGTTATCTTGAAAAGACTCGCATATTGATAATTTAGCTAGTGGTTACTCATACATGTTAATGACTTCTATAATATTGGCATGTTGTAAAGTAGAAATTATGAAATTATTATGTTGTCATTGCTCTATGAGTCCTTACATGTCGTTATTACATGAAGGACGGGATTATTGCATATTTGGAGGAAGGGACCGGGTTGAACTGGAGGTGACCGAAGGGGAGAATATACGGTAATGTATAGGAGGAAGGAACCGGGTTGAATCGGTGATAATCAAAGGGGGGAACTACTGCGTTGAATAGCGTATAGGAGGAAGGGACCGGGTTTAACTGGAGGAGACCGAAGGGGGAGCCCAATGTTATGTTTAACAAGTATGTTAATGTGATTAAGATGGAAATTCCATGTTGAAATTACATAAAAATCTTAACACTAGACTTTGTCATGAGTCGACTGATACAGGCAAAACCCTACATATAAGTCGACTAACCCCAAGACTTAGTCGACTATAGGTGTGAGATTTTGTTACATAAGCTGCTGGAAACCACCCTTAGTTGACCATATATGATAGGTTAGTCGACTAGCCTCAGTTACAGGAAATAAACAGAGAGTACACATCTTCTTTTAGCTATGATTAGTCGACTATAAATGATGAATAGTCGACTAGTGTCCATAGTAGTCGACTACACCAGATAGGGTAGTCGACTAAACATTTATTAAGTAACAAATAGAGAGCACATATCTTTTTGATTCAGAATTAGTCGACTACAGTTGACTTGTAAGTCGACTAGTATCAAGTGTAGTCGACTATACCAGATAGATTAATCGACTAGGTAAGTTATAGGCAGCCAATAGAGAGTTAGCACCTTTTTGAAGAGACCCCAGTCGACTATAGCTTCTATATAAGTCAACTTAAGGTAGAATTAGTCGACTATAGGTATGAGCAAGTCGACTATCATGACCTGTTACTGTGTTTCGGTTAGGATTTCAACACCCAAAAATAGTATCAATTACAATTGTTAACTTGATGATAAAATTTCAAATAAACCTACGTAATGGATATGCATATAAATACTGTTTTACTCACTGAGCTGTCGAGCTCACTCTGTTCTCATTATCACCTTCAGATTTGGATAAAGGTAAAGGGCACGCTTAATGGCAACATATGCGGGATAGGTGTCAACTGAGACATTTTCACCCTTTTAGCATGTTCTTGTGTTATGTATATTGTTGTAGAAAACTATACAAAACTTCTATTTGGATATTTGTCATGAACTTGTAAATATTGAAATGCTTGGTGTTAGACTCAAATCCTATATAATATTGTGGAGTTTTATGGAATAGCAATGTATTAGACTATGTTTTTTAATCAATTGTCGGATCAATGTTTTGAAAATATGCTAAATCATGTTAAGATCATACATGCTATTTTAGTGAATAATGTTGTAAAGTATAGAGCAGTCTGATGTTAGCCGAATTGAAGTATTATATATGATGGGTCCCATGCTTGGATTAAGGATAATCTGTGATGATTGTAATATGAATGAAAGTTTATAAGACTGGGACCGTTACAGTTGGTATCAGAGCCAAGGTTTATAGGTAGAAGGAGAAGGTTAAGTCGGAGGTAGGAGGCAATAGAATTGTTAGGCTTATATGTATGGATATGTGATTATACTTAGGTAGTGAGTTTTATGTGACGGATTAACCATGAGTCAAGCGGTAATTGATTATTTCCTCGCATCAGAATCGGGGTGCCCGTACATTCCGATTCGGGTGAGTTGGCTGAGGGTGCGGGCTCTCAGTAACAGCTTCTAGTGGTATGGGACACTGGGATGAGGGAATGTATTGAATTATCTATTGAACCTAAGTTATTCTAAAACATGAGACTTACGGGTAGACTAAGGATAAGTGTAAGTGCAAGTGTGTGTGTATATATATATATGCTTCTTTCTGATTAATGTTGAGACTATTTTATGGGATTGAGATATGACTCTTTATTTGCATGTAGATGGGGGACTCTTGACATTTATTGGCCAGTCTCTAGCTCGGATAGTTCGAGTGTGAGTTGGACGGTAGGTTCTATGGATTGGAAATATGAGTCTGATGAGACTGACCCAGAGGTAAAATTTGCAGCCTCAGGCCACATAAACTATGAGGAGGTTGAGTCTCAGGCGTCTAATGAGCCTGAACTAAACATTGTCGATACGGAGAGTTTGATTGGGGATTCACTTGATGTAGTAATGGAGAATACATAGCACAATGAAGGAGGAGACCCGAAGAGGATTCACTTATGGAGGTATCTTTTGGGATGAAACATGGGAAGATGACATGGACCTATATGATGATCTGGATGACTGGTGCTGCACAGGAGATGAATTACTGGGGGAAGACTCTGAGGAAGGCATGGGTGATAGCGAGGATAGTAGCAGTACTAGCGGGGACTCAAGTGGAGAGACTCTACCCTATGAAGGATGAAAGCAGCCCAGAGCAGACAATCGTCGCAGACCACTGGAATTTGAGGCAGGGGATAAAATTTTCCTGAAGGTCTCTCCAATGAAGAGAGTAAGACGCACTAGCAGTAAGAACAAATTAGCTCCTAGATATGTTGGACCATTTGAAATATTGGATAGAATTGGACCAATTGCTTATCGTTTAGCCTTACCTCCTGCTTTGGAGAGGATGCACAATGTATTTCATGTATCTCAGCTAAGAAAGTATGTACCTGATCCTAATCACATAATCTCTTATGGACCTCTGTAAATACAAAAAGATATGTCATATACGGAAGAGCCAGTGCAAATCCTAGATCATAAGGAGAAACAATTGAAAAGCAAAAATATTTCTTTGATCAAGGTTTTATGGAAGAATCAACATATAGAAGAAGCAACTTGAGAACTAAAAGAGGAGATACAGAAGGACTATCCACATTTGTTCTAAGGTACTTTAAGTTTCGAGGACGAAACTTCTATAAGGAGGGTAGAATGTAACACTTGTCTTAACTAATCACCTTTTTCCTAACATTTAAATGCTTTAGGGAGGTGATGTGGAAGTAAGTATTCATGTAAGATACTATACATTATACTATACATATTAGTATGTGTATATATGTATGTATATGAAATGAAATACACACACATGCATGTTGGCTTTGCTACCATACCCCCACCATACTTGTGGGTACTAGTACCTCATGAAGGGGGAAGGGATGGAACCTTGCCTATAGGTGTAAGATATAGATGTAGAGAGATGGTATTAGGGGGGCACTTGTCATGATATTATTGAAGAGATTGGAGTATAAATAGGGGGATGAAGAGAAGAACCTCATTGGCAACACACTCTCCCTCTCTCTTCATTCTAACTTCACAATAAACTATCCTTTCTCTTCCCTTACTGCCAGACAAAAAAAAGATAGCAGCAACAACAGCCAAAAATAGTAACAGTAGCAGCAGCAGCTAAAATTCTCCCATTTCCTGCAACCACACATACTTTCTCTCCCTCTCATTCCCTCATAAAACTTCCTTACTTCTTTTATACAAGAATGTTTTATCTCCTCCAAAGACCAAATAGAACAAAGTAAAGTGGTGATCTAACATCACCATAAAAGAAAATTCTTGAAGACAAGATTGATCTAGGATAACGGATTAGAAGGGAGATATTGGTTAAACGGTAAGCAAAACCTTAAGATTTCGATCCCTTTTATACTCTTTTAACTAAGAACTAATTATGATGTTATTGTAGCCTTGTAGACTCCAATATAGCGAGAGACCAAGCTTGATAAGAAGATACTCTCTTCAAGGGTGAGTAGAATATCCGAACCCTAGTAAAATAGTAGGAGTGTAAAGCTTGAAATAAAGGGGAATTTTTAAGTTACAAATGAACATGAAATTAAAGGATAATACATGTGTAGGATTTATCAATTTCATGTGTACATAATCTTATGGCAATCATGTTGTAACTATTTTCATGCATGTTTAACATTGTGTATGATTGTGTGTATATATGGTAGTCCACCACATGCCTTTTTAGAGAAATAGTTCCATGGATAAATATGATACTTGATGCTATGCATATATTTATGGCTACGCATATATTAAGATGACATGATATGTTGGTTATCTTGAAAAGACTCACATATTGATAATTTAGCTAGTGTTTACCTATACATGTTAATGACTTCCATAATATTGACATGTTGTAAAGTAAAAATTATGAAATTATTGTGTTGTCGTTGCTCTATGAGTCCTTGCATGTTATTACATGAAGAACGTGATTATTGCATATTTGGAGGAAGGGACCGGGTTGAATCAGAGGTGACGGAATGGGAGAATATACGGTAATGTATAGGAGGAAGGGACCGGGTTGAACCGGTGGTGATCGAAGGGGGGACTATTGCGTTGAATAACGTATAGGAGGAAGGGATTGAGTTTAACCAGAGGAGAATGAAGGGGGAGCCCAATGTTATGTTTAACAAGTATGTTAATGTGGTTAAGATAGAAATTCCATGTTGAAATTATATAAAAATCTTAACACTAGACTCTGTGATGAGTCGACTGGTATAGGCAAAATCCTACGTATAAGTCGACTAACCCCAAGACTTAGTCGACTATAGGTGTGAGATTCTGTTACATAAGCTGCTGAAAACTACCCTTAGTCGACCATATATGATAGGTTAGTCGACTAGCCTCAGTTACGGGAAATAAACAGAGAGTACACATCTTCTTTTAGCCATGATTAGTCGACTATAAATGGTGAATAGTCGACTAGTGTCTATAGTAGTCGACTACACCAGATAGGGTAAACGACTAAACATTTGTTAAGTAACAAACAAAGAGCACATATCTTTTTGATTCAGAATTAGTCGACTACAGTTGACTTGTAAGTCGACTAGTACCAAGTGTAGTTGACTATACCAGATAGATTAGTCGACTAGGTAAGTTATAGGCAGCCAACAGAAAGTTAACACCTTTTTGAAGAGACCCCAGTCGACTATAGCTTCTATATAAGTTGACTTAAGGTAGAATACATCGACTATAGGTATGAGCAAGTCGACTATCAGGACCTGTTATTGTGTTTTGGTCAGGATTTCAATACCCAAAAATAGTATCAATTATAATTGTTAACTTGATGATAAAATTCCAAACAAACCTACATAATGGATATGCATATAAATACTGTTTTGCTTCTTGAGCTATTGGGCTCACTTTGTTCTCATTATCACCTTCAGGTTTGGACAAAGGCAAGGGACCCGCTTAATGGCAACATATGTGGGATAGGTGTCAACGGAGACATTTTCACCCTTTTAGCATGTTCTTGTGATATGTATATTGTTGTAGAAAATTATGCAAAACTTCTATTTAGATATTTGCCATGAACTTGTAAATATTGAAATGCTTGGTGCTACACTCAAATCCTGTATAATATTGTGGAGTTTTATAGAATAGCAATGTATTAGACTATGTTTTCTAATGAGTTGTCGGATCAATATTTTAAAAATATGCTAAATCATGTTAAGATCATGCATGCTATTTTAGTGAATAATATTGTAAAGTATAGAGCAGGCTGATGTTAGCCGAATTGAAGTATTGTATCTTGATGGGTCCCACGCTTGGATTAAGGATAATATGTAATGATTGTAATCTGAATGAAAGTTTATAAGACTGGACCATTATACATAGTCCAAGGGGACTGTTGACAGTTTTCTGACAAACCCAACTTTCAAAAAATTGTTGTGGACAACCCAAAGTGGGAACTGTCGACAACACGGTTCAAATTTGGGTGTATCCCTGTCTGACGGGGCTATCGATAGTCTTATGCCTTATCTTTAAAATACTTCATCCTCTTACTTTTATTCTCTTTCCCCACATTTATTCAATCAATCTTTCTTTTAAATAGTTTTTTTGTCATTAATATTTTAAAAGGCCCACAACACATTAAAAAGTAGAGTTGGTGTGTTTATACCTACTAATTATTTCTTTTAAGGAATATTTCGCTACAGCTACCTGCCTTGCTTTATAATTAAAATAAACTCAGCGTCATAATTTGATTCGCTACAGCCTCATCCACAGGATAAACTGATTCCTCCCAATCACCACTTATTTATATATTTCATTTCTTTCCCTTCCCCATTGCCCCTTACATTACTCTCCCCTCAACCTTGACCCGACGCAGAGTAATTTGTGGGTCGACTTCACGGTCAGGTCACCATGGGGGTTGGTAGGGGGCGGGGAGTCCACCTCTCGGGGTCGGGGCAGAGCCTCCGAAAATGCTTTTTGGGGATCGACCTTTTTTGCAGATCTCATTTGATCGTGCTCATGATGAGTTTTATTTGTGTTTAGATTTGAAACATTAGGGATCATTTGATGTCAGTGCACGGGGGTTTGATGATGATGGCGACGCTGATATGAGGATTGCGACTCATGATCGCAGTCCTCTGTGAGGACTGACTCAGAAATAGGGCATTTTGTGAGAACTGCGATCATGGTTGCAGTCCTCAAGAAAACTAAAAAATAAGACGTTTTGTGAGGACTGCGACCTAATAAAAAAGATTGTGATCATGATCGCAATCCTATAAAACTCAGAAACAAGACTTTTTTTGAGGACTGCGATCATGATCGCAGTTTTCATAAATAGTGCATTTTATGAGGACTGCGATCATGATCATGATCGCATTTGTCATAATTAG
The DNA here is from genome assembly GCA_038442645.1 of Agave tequilana. Classification (NCBI taxonomy): domain Eukaryota; kingdom Viridiplantae; phylum Streptophyta; class Magnoliopsida; order Asparagales; family Asparagaceae; genus Agave; species Agave tequilana. The sequence continues at coordinate 133,192 of JAVJIF010011444.1, forward strand.
TGCATCTTATATGGACTACGCTCATGATCGCACTCTTTAGGAATAGGGTTGTGAACAATTTGTGAGGACTTCGATCATGATCGTAGTCCTCAAAATAAGGTATTTTTGTGAGGACTGCGATCATAGTCACAGTCTTCTATACTGTGATTATTTTGTGAGAACTGCGATCTTAGTCGCGGTCCTAAAAAATAGAACATTTTCGAAGCGATCTGCTTTTTTTGAAGCAATTATTTAGGGGCATTTACATCTTTCACCGCTGATGAACGCTTCAGCGCTTGGCATGTGGGTACACATCCTTATTTTAAAAAAGGAGGCACCTGAAGCAAACAAAAGTATGAAGCTGGGTTTTTTTCTTCTTAATTATGATCTGACATAGTGGGGTGTAGCGAAATGCCCCTTCTTTTAAATAGTAGTTGTTGCTTTAAAAAATTCCAAGAAAACCATATTTAAATTTTGATTAAGGCCGGGGTTATGCTGACGTGTACTCCTCAACAACAAATTACAATGCCCACTCTCCCTCCTGGGGAAATGATAGGCCAACACACGTCCAAAGTGCAATGAAAGTTAGTGACCTAGGCACGAGCCTCAATGATCACGCAAGGACCCTATCCAGGTAAGTATAGATCAAGCTAAGGGTCTGTTTGGTTGTCATAATTGGTCATAATTCGTAAGTCGTAATTGGTAAAGTCTTTTACAGTTGTAAATGAGTTACATACACGTAAGTTTTATGATGTTTGGTTGGTAATATAAAGTTGAAAGTGGGAAAGTGTGTTGTATTTTACGGTGTATGGTTGTCATAATGTGTAAGTCGTAAGTGAAAAAATTGACCACAAAATTAACTATTTGATGATTTAAAAAGTTTTAATATTGCAAATAAATACTAAAAATATTAAATATTAAAAAAATAAATATTAACATAAAAAATAATACAAATTTGCATGACCATAAAATTAACAAGTGGGTTGTAAGTGAGTGGTAATTGGGTTGCAAGTGAGTGATAGTTAAGTTGCATGAATCTTACGAATTACGATCCAAACAAACATCATATTTGTAATTGGGTTGTAAGTCATTTATGAATTACGGACTTTTACGAGTTTTAGGACGAAACAAACAGCCCCTAAGTAGCACCTCTTTTTATATCCATCTCGAACCCTCAACACTCCTAAACACAACTGATGTGGGACTAAATCGCTTTCCATTGGCAACTTTATTTTAATGTTAATTACGAGAGAAGACGTGCTACAATTTTACTAAGGGCGTGCTTATTTCTTATAATTGACCCGTAAGTGATAAAATGCAATTATAACAAAATCATTTACGGTATTTGTTTGGGACCGTAAATCGTAATATGCACTTGCAGCCCAATTACAGCCTAAATAATTAATTTTATGGCCATATAAATCCCACTTACAACCCACATATAACAAAAATAATTAATTTTAAGGTCATGCAAATCTGAATTACAGACAGTTAATTGTAATTAGATTAATATTTTTTTTATTAGATTAATTTTTTTAAATTATTAAAAATCCTTTTTTAATTATTAGATTAATGTTTTTATTAATTATTCTACTAATTTTTATTATTAGTATCTTTTTTATTACTAGATTAGTAATATTTAATATAAAATTAATAATGTTTTATTATTAAATTATTTTTTTAAATTTTGGTATCTAATATTTTTAATTATTTAATTTAATAATATTTAATATTAGATTGCAATATTTAATATTTTCAATAATTAGTATTAGATTACTATTAATATTTTAGTAATCTATTTTTTATAATTTTAATATTTAATATTTTAATATGTTTAATATTTAATATTAATATTTAATATTTTTAATATTTAATATTTATATTTTTTATCTTTTATTTTTAAATTTACCTTTTTATTTATATTTTTTATTAAATTTAATAATTTAATTTAAATCACCAAATAGTTAGTTTTATGGTCAACTTTTCCACTTACGACTTACACATTATTAATAAAATACCGTCAAATAGAATATACTTTTTCACTTATAATTTCATATTACAAACCAAACACTATAAAACTTACTTGCGTAAGACTCACTTACAACTGTAAAAGAGTCTACCGCTTATGATTTACGACTTGCGGTCACTTACAACAGCCAAACAAGCCCTAAAGCCAATACTTCTATTTTGTTACATCTATGCTATAAGTGGCCCTAAAGTAACTTGTGTAAAAGTCATATGGAAAACATTATAAGATTCATGCTGTTGATTCCTAGATTGAAGGTTTGATACACAAAAATATTATAATGATTTAATTTTGATGACAAAAGGCTCAAGAAAATAGGGTCATAGGGTAATGAGGGCTTCAAGATGTATGGCTTTTATTAAATTTTATGGTGATTCAGGCTAACCTAATACCGATAATTTTTAAAGCAGTTTAAAGCTAATTCCTCTTAAATTAGACGAGTAAACGGGTCTGTTGTAGCTCCTACCGGTCTAATATTTGAATGCAAACTCAATAAGAAATTCAAGTTAAGACTTGTGTTCAGCTTAAAATCTCAACATTTTAGCCCAATAGGAGTCGAATTTTTATTATAAATGGATTTGTTCAAATACCAATTTAAAATAGTTCAAGTTTATACGAAAATTGATAAACTTCATTTTTTTTTTTTAATGTGTTCTTTTCTAGATGGATTGACTTACGTGTTTGGTTGGAAACGAATTTTTGGTGGAAATTTGGTTGTGATGGAAACTAGAAGGAAATGAAATAAGAAGAAAATGAATGAAAATATCAAATAATTTTTCCCCTACTTTCCTCCACGACAGTGGAAGTGACAGGGGCGGCTCAATTTCTAGGGAGACCTTAGGCGAAAATTTCGAATGGGCCCTTTTAAAATATACTTAAAAAAAGTAATTAATATTAACTAATATTTTATTTAATCAATATTTTATTAAAAAATAATTCTTCAAGCTTTTTAAGATGCAAAATTCTTAATCAAGTTTTTATATTCAAGTTTTGCTAACGTATCTTTTTCTATAGAGCAGTTGCAGGTCCTGCCATCAGTCTGAGGTCTGGGCGACGGGGGCGGCGAAGAGCGAGGCTACACAGAGAGAGAGTTTTAATTTTGAAAAATTCTCTAATTATAATTAAATACTTTGGGAGAGTGAAAAAGACAGCTGAGGAAGTCGAAGAGACTCCTTTTTAATTATAATTAAATAGTTATAGAGAGTGGAGGATCTCTAGTTATAATTAAATAGTTTGAGAGAGTGGAAAAGACAGCTGAGAAAGTGGAAGAGACTCTTCTTTAATTATAATTAAATAGTTATAGAGAGTAGAGGATCTCTAATTATAATTAAATAGTTTGGGAGAGTGGAAAAGACAGCTGAGGAAGTGGAAGAGACTCCTCTTTGATTATAATTAAATAGTTATAGAGAGTGGAGGATATTAGCTTGGGAAAGTAAAAAAAACTCATGCTTTTCCTGTTAATATAAAAAATGAAGAGGGAAAAAAAATCAAAAAATGTGGATGACAGGATTTGAACTAGCACAGGCAAAGCCCACACAATTTCTAATCATGCCTAATAATCACTCCGGCATGCCCAATTAAACAAGCAAAAAACATTTTCTATATTTTATATTTAGCATTTTAGTTAAATACTAATTTATACTATAATTTTGGAGGCCCCATTATATTTGGGGGCCCTAGGCGACTGCCTCATTCGCCTAGAGGTTGAGCCGCCCCTGGGATGTGAGGGAAAATGTAGAGAGGAAGAGGAGTGTTGCCTTACCAAAACCAATTGCTAATTGGACGAAATTAGTCTTTGGCATGAAACCTGAAGGTGCCTAGACCATGCAACTCTACATCAAAACTTTTTACAATTTTATGTTAATCAGTTTCTCTCTTTTTCTCCGCAACCAAATTGTAAAAACATGTTTTTTCTATTTTCTTTTCTTTTCCTTTTAAATTCTTTCCTTCTCTTTTTTTCCTCACATTTTCTTCTTAATTATAGTGATAAAAAATTGACTCTCATCAGGATGGTGACGCATGTCCAAGAAACCGAGCACACCCCCTTCGAGACTTTCACGTCATTCAATCCACTCAGCAGCTCCCGGCCCGTCCTGAGAGCTCCGTCACTCCACATCCACTCAGAATCACTCCAGACCGCACCAAAGTCAATTTTCTTGCCAATGACTATTTCACCTCATAAGCTTCATTGTCTCAAGTCATCTCAGAGTAACCTCCAACCTCAACGATTTTATCCCTTCGGAGCCATCTACAGTATAAGGCTCCGATTCCGCTCCAGAAATTCTCAATAACGGCCACCGAGATGTCTGTCTGTCGTTACACCTTTCTCTCCCTCCCACGTTCATAATGTGTAACGCTCTCCAGTGCAGGCAGTTATGAATAGTGGCTGATTCCTCTGCATACAATTCAAACAAATCAACACCACTGATCACTACCGTTACAATGTGAGAAACGTGCAGATCTTATCCATAATCAGGGATATATAGCCCAATAGCTCAATGGAGAATAAGTAGGCCTCCTCCTCCAAGGAGAAAATGTGTTCTTCCCTTTTAATCGATCCTAACTTAGAGACATACCAACAAATTCTTTGTAATTCCTGTAACTTGAGAATTATAGTAGAATCTCCTCCTCCTCGTGTTTTCATTCCAATTTGAATTTTCACGTAAAAAATCTTGTATGTGTCTCATTTTCTGTGATGTACATCACTTTTATGCACACACTCCCTACTTTTCTACTCTCTCTCTTGCGGTGTGGATCGAGCGTCTGATCACTCGCGATGGAAAATCTTCACCACATTAACCAAACCCCACCTAAAAAGTGCAATAAAACTCTCGGTTTTAGTAGCGAAGCACTTTCATGTTTTTCTCTTAGATATTAGATAATATTTAAGAATTTCCTAGATAATATGTCTAAGTATTTATTTTTTTGGACATACTTAAATTAAATATTTTGGGCCTTGAAAACACAATAGGAAGATAATGGATTGTATGCAGTGTTTTAAATATCGGATATCAGCGATATACCGGTCGGCAAAATTATGTACCGGATACCGGGTGATATATCGCGATATGGTACTAAATACCGGCTAATATATCAATAGTAAATGCATATAAGATATTATTAAAAGAAATAACTTATTATCCAAATATCATTGAAATACCATAATGAACATAGAATAAAATAAAATAATCTCTCAAGTAAAAAATAATAATTATTATCCAAATAAGTAACTATAAGGCCGATATATCGGATATTTCATCTCGGATATCGACCGATATATCGGTCACGTGGCGATATATCGGCCACTATCGGTCCAAAACGATCTCCGGTAAATTTTTACACTTATCGTATCGTTTTGGATAAAATACCGGTATATCCGCCGATATACCGGTATATCGGACGATATTTAAAACAATGATTGTATGGGAAACAAGGTTTACAAAAAAGGGGAATTTCCCTATAGGCCTCTATGTTAAATCGTATTTAGAAAAAACTCGGATTCACAGGGGCGAAATTTTTAGTTGGCTGGGCCGGGCTACAGCCCGTCCCAAATTTTTATGTTTAGGCCTTAAACCCTCGTTCATTGAAGCTCGGCCCAGCTCACGATACTGAAATTTGAGCCACAGTTCTTGAGCCATCGTCTCGTGACTCTCGTCCTCAAGTCTTTTTTCTTCTCGATCGAAATAGAATATCAACGCTTTCTCCTTCCTCGATCCGATTTCGATCAAAGTTGAGTCGTCGGGTGACTCGGGTCGAAGTCGAAATCTCTTGCCATCGTCCTCATCAAACATCGAAGCCTAGCCGTCGTCCTCGCCTCCTCGGTCTGTTCTTCTCCTTCTCGAATCTCAAGTCGAAATCGAAGTCGACAACACTGCAGGTAAAAATTTTAGTTTCAAATTGATTTCAATTTCAATTAGATTTCAATTCCAATTCCAATTTCATTTCTCATTTTTGTTGTGTAGATTGCTTTCTCAGTTTTCAATTTCAATTTTCATTTAGGTTTTTTTTTTTAAATTTTAGATTCCGATTTCAATTTCAATTCTCAATTTCAATTTCAGTTTAATAAAACAACCAATGTTTGATGCTGGATTTGATTATGAATTTTTGATGCTGGATTTGATCAGTTAAATAATTTTTTTGATGCTGTATTTAGGAAATAATTAATTTTGTTATTATGTTGTTGGTATAGGTTTTGGAATTTTAGAGATTTTTTTGTTATTTTAGGTTGCAACAATCTGAGATAATGATGAAGTGCATTCATTGATTAATTTAGCTTTGCTATGTTTAGATATTATTCTTTCTCACTCTGTCTTTTTTTTTTTTTGAAACTTTTAATTCTTTTTTTGGTATTAGGGGAGTGAATGGAGGAAGAAACTCCAGTTTGAAATATTGGAGGTGGAGTTGCATTTGGTAAGAATACTTGGATGTAGTAATTTTTTTTTTCATTTCACATTTTGTGAGTAAAATGTTGCCTAATTTGTGTTTTGTTGACACAGAGATTGTGCAATTTCTAGTGAAGTAGAGGAAGGAGCATTGTGCTTCGAAGTTCCTTGCATTAAACTCCCCTTGGTAAAATGTCTTACATTACTACAAGCTTTATTGTTTTCCTAATTGGCTTTCTTATTAGAATTTTGATAATCATCAGTTAAATGTTATGAAACATAATGAAAACTTAGCTGTCGGGTTGGTACTTAAGGAAATTATTTTGTGTGATTTAATTGGAACTTAATTTAGTAGCTGAAAATAATGAAAGAGAAGTGTACATGTAAAAAAAGTAGTTTATAGTGTTTTTCATGTTGTATTAATTCAAATATTTTCTTTACTATCATAGATTATCATGTTGCAAAGAAATCTTCTTTCATTTTTTAAACAAAAGCGATGAGCCTCCTTCCAAGTTACAAAGACTTAAACCTAGGGAAGTTGAGGAGCAACCTCCTTCCACATCTCAACTTCCTTTGAATGAGATTGAGTCCACTTCTATAGAGCGTGATCTGGGAAAACGTCATCCAATATCAACATACAATGTGAATCGGCGTGATGATGTTCGGAGGGCGTATATTAATTTGGGACCATATCAACTCAAATTGGTAGAGTTTCCACAGACTAAAGATGGAAAACAAAATCGCCGATTTCAATACTCTTAGTTCTTCCAATTTCCTTGGCTCGAGTATTCTAAAGCTAAAAATAGAGCCTTTTGTTTTCCTTGCTATCTTTTTGACAGTCAATCGTCAAAGCTTCCTGCATTTACTGTTGAAGGGTTTAATAGTTGGAAGAGGGTGAATAATGAAGATAAATGTACATTGTGCATCACATTGGCTGCCCTCTTTCTCCACATAATAGGGCTATGGACAAATGGCAAGGTCCTTCTCCACATGTTGACAAAGTATTGAATGCGCAATCCTCCCAAGAAGTTTTGGCAAATCGTTTGCGAAACTTATGACCTCGATAAAGGCTTGCAAGTGGCTTTCAATTCAAGGGCGTGCATTCAGAGGTCATGATGAATCTCCTGATTCATTGAATCGTGGGAATTTCATTGAATTGATAAAGTCTTGGGGAGATTGTAATGAAGAAATGAAGAAGGTTGTCTTGGAAAATGCTCCGGGAAATGCCAGTATACTTCACTGTTGTGCGTGACAGACAACAACCCAATAGAGGATCTATCAGATCTCAATCTCAGAACAATGAAATCAAAACACGAAGAACAACCCAATCGCAAACAACAGATCTAACGAGGTTCGGCCAACTTGCCTACGTCCTCGGGGCAATCCACGGAGAGAGATTTCAATTAGGAAGATTATTACAATAGCTCTGGATCTCTTTGAGTACTAGAGAGTCCGCAGCTTTTCTTTTTCTAGGCACTAAACCCTAAAAATTACAATTAGAGCTTAAATACATAACTTCCCGAAACAGCAGTTTTCGCCCAGATCCGACTATCGGTCGACCGGTCCGGTCGACCGACTCCCTCTCACGGTCGACCGGACCGGTCGACCGAAACAAACCGAGAGTTGGGTTTCCTGCAGACAGCTTCTCCGGTCGACCGGTCCGGTCGACCGCTCAAATCCTGTGCACATTGTGCACGTCGATCGACCGGACCGGTCGACCGACCTCTGTCTTTTTCTGCTGCTGCTGCTTTTCCTGCCCGCTGTTCCTTCGCCTTTCGTCGTAGAATCCTTGGCAGTTTTCAACAGCACCTGGCATGACCTCATCTCCTCTACTGTACTCTCTCCTCCAACAATTCTCCACCTCGGTGAAGATTGTTAAATCTGAGCCGAACACTGACTCAATAGCGGTTGCACCAATCTGGTTGCCTACGTACCCCTTGCCCAAGGGATCAAGCCATCCGTAGTTCATCCAAATGAGCTTCAGCAAGCTCAATTCACCTGAAGGATCTGGAGCAAGTCTTTGCAGTGTGCAAACTTTACTCCCGACACCACCTTTGTAAGCATGTCGGCCGGATTCTCCGAAGTATGAATCTTCAACAAGTTGATGTCATCTTCCTCCAGAATCTCCCGAACAAAGTGATACCTGACATCAATGTGCTTCGTCCTTGCATGGTAGACTTGGTTCCTTGCCAAATAAATGGCACTCATACTGTCACAGTGTATCTTCAAGATCTCCTGTTCCACTCCCAAGTCATCTAGCAAACCCTGAAGCCAAATCGCCTCCTTCATGGCCTCGGTCAAGGCCATATACTCCGCCTCTGTAGTCGACAACGCAACTGTGGACTGAAGTGTGGAGCGCCAACTCACCGGTGCCTGTGAGAACGTGAATACATACCCGTAGTCGACCGGCGTTTGTCGAGGTCACCTGCATAGTCCGAATCCACATACCCTATGCACTCTTGCTTTCCGATGTCGTCCTTCTCGAACACTAGGCCTACATCAACAGTTCCCTTGATGTACCTAAGGATCCACTTCACGGCTTCCCAATGACCCAGTCCAGGATCATGCATGTATTTGCTTACCATAGAGACTGCCTGTGAAAGATCCGGCCTTGTACACACCATCGCATACATCAAGCTACCCACTGCATTGGCATATGAAACATGAGACATATGCTCACGCTCTTGAACACTCCTTGGAGACATCTTCGCTGACAACTTGAAATGCGGCGCCATTGGTGTACTAACAGTCTTAGTATCTTTCCCGATATTAAACCTCTGCAGTACCTTCTCCAGATAGCCCTTCTGAGTCAAGCTTATTCTGCCAGCTTCCCTGTTCCTTTTGATCTCCATACCCAATACTTTCCTTGCTTCCCCCAGGTCCTTCATCTCGAACTCGGACGATAAAGTCTTCTTTAGAGAATCAATTGCAGATCTTGACCTAGAAGCAATTAGCATATCATCTACGTAAAGTAGTAGATAGATATACTCACCCGATGGTAACTTGTTGTAGTACACACATGGATCGAAATGGCTTCTTGTGTACTTCTTCTTCCTGATGAAGCTGTTTTGTACCACTGTCTTGGAGACTGCTTCAAACCGTACAGCGATTTCTTCAGCTTACATACCAACTCCTCTTTCCCTGCAGTTTTGTAACCAGTGGGCTGAGTCATGTAGATCTCCTCCTCAAGATCGCCGTGGAGAAAGGCGGTCTTCACATCAAGTTGATCAAGGTCCAACTCGTTCTGCGCCACCAAGGCTAATAGGATCCGAATAGACGAGTGTTTAACAACTGGGGAGAACACCTCGTTGTAGTCGATCCCTTCTCTCTGTGCGTAGCCTTTAGCCACCAGCCTTGCCTTGTAGCGCACTTTATCTTCTTGGAGTGATCCCTGCTTCTTAGCAAATACCCACTTACACCCTATGGCTTTCTTCCCCTTGGGCAACTTGGTCAGTTCCCATGTGTTGTTCTTATAAAGAGACTGCATCTCTTCATTCATAGCCCCTTTCCATAACTCAGCTTCTGAACTGATTTCAGCTTCCCTGAAAGTAGATGGAATGGCATCTTCAACAACTGGAAGTGCATAAGCAATCACCATGTCTGTAGTGAGCCAGCCAGGTCTCCTAGCATTCCTCCTTGGTCTTCCAACTGCAGTGGGATCTGGAACCGTATCCATAACCTGTTCCTGATCCTCTTCAACAACCTCAGCATCTTCTTCTGCAACTCGATCACCTCCCTGTGTCACCTCAGGGATGATCTTTACTGACACTGTGTCCTCTAGAGATGGTGGATTTGCATCACTCTCCACCTGCTGCAATAGCTCCTTGGTCTTGTTGGTCTCCACCTGCTGAGAGACCGTAGGCTTCATCATAGAGGCCTCATCAAATGTGACATCCCTGCTGATTATGAACTTGTTATCCTGTTGGTCCCAGATCTTGAACCCCTTAGTTCCTTTCTTGAAGCCAACAAACACTACTTTCTTCGCTCTCGGATCCAATTTGTCTTCTCTGACATGATAGTAGGCTGGACATCCAAATATCCGGAGCACATCATAATCATCAGCAGCTTTACCCGACCAAGCTTCAAGAGGGGTCTTCCCTCCTATTGCAGATGACGGCAACCTATTGACGAGATGGCATGCATACCCCAAAGCTTCAGCCCAGAACTTCTTTGGTAATCCTGCATTGGACAATATGCACCGAACCTTCTCTAGCAAAGTCCGGTTCATTCTTTCAGCCACCCATTCTGTTGCGGAGTTTCCCTCACTGTGAAGTGTCTCTCTATGCCCTCATCAAGACATAGCTTCTGGAAAGGGTCTGACTTGTACTCTCCTCCTTGTCAGAATGAAGGACCTTGACTTTTCTTCCCGTACTCCTTTCCTGATTAACCTTCCACTTCACAAACAATTCTAGGACTTCATTCTTGTGTCGCATGGTGTACACCCAGCACCGCCTAGAATAATCATCAATGAACGACACAAAATAGTGGTTTCCCCCAATTGATGCAGTCTTGGTGGGTCCCCATACATCTGTGTGAACATAATCAAGAATGCCTTCGGTGCAGTGTGAAGCTGTACCAAACTTCACCTTCGTCTTCTTGCCTATGATGCAATGTTCACACAGATCCAGTTTGCAGGTCTCTGCACCCTTCAGCAGCCCTTTCCTCACAAGATCTTGCATCGATTTCTCCCCTGCATGTCCCATCCTCATGTGCCATAGCCGGGTTAGATCTTCCTTCTGACAGGTAGAAGCTGCCACCTGCCCTGTCACTGTACTACCCTTCAAGTAATACAAATTGTTCCGGCGGTCGGCCTTCAACACCACCATTGAGCCCTTTGTCATTTAAGAACACCTTCTTTAATAGACACACTGAGCCCCAATGATTCCAAAGCACCCATAGAGATCAAGTTCCTCTTCAGCTGAGGTACATATCTCACTTCTTTTAGCTCCCTCACCATCCTGTCAAACATCCTGATCGGAATAGTGCCTACACCCTCCATGATGCACGGATGATCGTCGCCCATGACGACCGAACACCCCTCCAACTTCTCAAGACTGGTAAACCAATCTCGATTAGGGCATACATGATATGTAGCACCTGTGTCCAGGATCCACTCTTTATCCACTGAGTAACCTACAACAGGAGTAGTCACTGAAAAAGAGAACTCTGAAGAATCTGAATCTGCTCCATCTGCCTGTGATTTACCGCTTGTAGCTTTTGTCACCCTTGCCAGATTTGCCTCAGACTTTGATTCCTTCTTCTTCCCTTGTACTTTGGACAGTCAACCTTCCAGTGCCCAATCTCTTTGCAGAACATGCACTGATTTTTCTTAAGATCCCTGAAGCCCGACCTAGACTTCGATCTTCCTCTCACCTCCTTGCCTTTCCTCGATGAATTCCTGCCTCTTACTTCCAAAGCCTCCGCTGATGAACTAGACCGACCTGAATGTCTCTCATTCTTCCTTGTCTCATAACTCATCAGTGCTGACGACACTTCATCATAAACTAAGGTTTGCCTTCCATTTATGAATGTCATAGTGAATGTCTCATACTCCTCCGGTGGGAGTGAGTTCAGGAGAATAACTGACTTGTCTTCCTCACTTACAGTGACATCCACATTTAGCAAGTCTGTAAGAAGCTTCGTATATCGGTTGATGTGCTCGTTTACTGTGCTTCCCTCTGCATCCTGAACTGATACAGCTTACTCTTAAGTTGCAACCTAGACTCCACACTCTTTGTCAGGTACTTCTTCTCAAGAGTATTCTACAGTTTCTTCGCTGACGTCTCATGTTGTACAAGATATTTGATGTCTTGTGACAAGCATGAACGTATCAAGCCACATGCCGACCTATTCATCTTCGCCCACTCTTCCTCAGTAGTAGTGGTCTTCTTCCTCTCTAATAGGAGCGTGTCCTCGAGGTTCTGTGCATTCAATGCATCCATGACCTCACACCTCCACATCCCGAAATTATTAGTTCCATTGAACTTGACAACTTCGATCCTTGAGTGATTCATTGTTTTAACGGAAGTAGTTTCTTCTGCCATTGAGGTCTTCTTTTGATTCTCTATTTATGCGGAAGAATAATCCAATTGAAAATAGATCTCTACTCAGATAAAAATGAGATTTTTACCTGCCTCTTGAAACCCTAGATTGAGTTTCTCACCGGGTCTACTCCAATCACTGATTCAACAAGCCCTCCTTGTGTCCTCCTGAGATCGACACACGATCTCCTCGAACACCAATACCTCTGACCTGAGATCGACACACGATCTCCACCTGATCAGATCTGGAGCCCTTTGAATCCTCAGAATCCCAAGCGTAGCCTGAAGCTCTGATACCACTTGTTGTGCGTGACAGACAACAACCCAATAGAGGATCTATCAGATCTCAATCTCAGAACAATGAAATCAAAACACGAAGAACAACCCAATCGCAAACAACAGATCTAACGAGGTTCGGCCAACTTGCCTACGTCCTCGGGGCAATCCACGGAGAGAGAGATTTCAATTAGGAAGATTATTACAATAGCTCTGGATCTCTTTGAGTACTAGAGAGTTCGCAGCTTTTCTTTTTCTAGGCACTAAACCCTAAAATTACAATTAGAGCTTAAATACATAACTTCCCGAAACAGCAGTTTTCGCCCAGATCCGACTATCGGTCGACCGGTCCGGTCGACCGACTCCCTCTCACGGTCGACCGGACCGGTCGACCGAAACAAACCGAGAGTTGGGTTTCCTGCAGACAGCTTCTCCGGTCGACCGGTCCGGTCGACCGCTCAAATCCTGTGCACATTGTGCACGTCGGTCGACCGGACCGGTCGACCGACCTCTGTCTTTTTCTGCTGCTGCTGCTTTTCCTGCCCGCTGTTCCTTCGCCTTTCGTCGTAGAATCCTTGGCAGTCTTCAACAGCACCTGGCATGACCTCATCTCCTCTACTGTACTCTCTCCTCCAACATTCACTGAAAGTACAAAAGGAGATTTTGAACATTTATGCTAACAAAGAACACGATTCATGAGGAATTTGGAAACGCTAAATATTGTATTCTTATCGATGAAGCTCTTGACGAAGGTAATACAGAGCAAATGGTAATTGTTTTGTGATTTGTTGATGGTGAAGGTTTTGTAAGAGAGCGCTTCTTTGACATTATGGAGATTGTTGACACCAAGACATTGACTCTTCAAAGTGAGTTATGTACTATTCTTGCTCGTCATGATCTCCAAGTCCAAGATATGCGAGGCCAAGGGTATGATGGCGCTAGTAATATGCTTGGTGCTTGGAATGGATTACAAGAGTTCCTTAAAGATTGCCCATGTGCATATTATGTGCATTGTTTTGCACATCAATTGCAATTAGCATTAGTTGCGGTATCTAAATATGTGCGTAAGATTTGGCAATTATATTCAAATTGAGTGTCATTATCAATTTTCTTAGTGCTTCTCCCAAGCGTCATGTTGAGTTAAAATCTGCTTGGGAAATTGAAATTTGCGCATTGAGTGGCTACTGGAGAACTTGATACAAGTCGAGGGTGTAATCAGGTTCGTACTCTACAACAAGCTGGAGCTACACGTTGGAGCTCATATTTTGGCTTTGTGACTAGGTTAATTGAGATGTTTGGGGCCGCTAGGATAGTTCTTGAGAACATAATTGATAATGCAATCGACTCCAAAGTGCGCCTTAAGGCCGACAGTGCATATAATGCAATGATATCATTTGACTTTGTGTTTGCCTTGCACTTGTTATATAAAGTAATGGGAATCACTGATATACTTTGTCAAGCTCTTCAACGCAAATTGATAGACATTTTAAATGCCATGAGTTTTGTCTCAAGTACAAAAGTGCTATTTCAAAAACTTAGAGAAGATGGGAGGAATACTTTTGTGAAAAGGTGATGTTATTTTATGGAGAGCATAAAATTGAGGTGCCTGAAATGAATGCTCAGTATAAGCATGGCAAGCGTCGGTCTCGTCATCAAGATAGCATTACAGTTTAGCATACTACCGTATAGATGTATTTAATGCTACCATTGATTTTCAACTTCTTTAAATAGTAGATTCTCTGAGCAAGCAATGGAGCTCCTCATCCTTAGCTCGACTTTGAATCCTATTAATCACTTCAAATCATTTAAAGTTGATGATGCTTGCACTCTGGCAGAAAAATTCTATCCTCAAGATTTCACTACTGCTGACTTGAGAGACTTGAGAAGACAGTTGGCACATTTTGAGCACCGTGATGAAGCATTTTAGAATGTCTTCTCTTTCAGAATTATGTTGAATATTGGTTGAAACAAAAAAGGCAGAAAACTTTTTCTTGGTTGATAGATTGATCAGGCTTGTGTTGACTATTCTTGTTTCCACGGCGACTACTGAGCGGGCATTTTCTGCTATGAAAATCGTGAAAACAACTCTTCGAAACAAAATATGTAATGAGCTTCTTGCTGATTCCATGATCATCAAAATTGAGAAAGAACTTACTTGGAATATTGATTTAGATTCGATAATTGATGATTTCTACTCCTTGAAGGATCGAAAGGTTCAACTAAAGTAATGAGAGAATTGAACAAAGTGACATATTTTAGTTTTCTTTTGGCAAATTTGTATACATTGGAGATTGTGATATAAATTCTCTCCTTATTTTGGAACTTTATGTACATTTTTTTAAGTATATGTTATAAAAGATTGCAGCCCTCTCCAAAATTTATTCCTGATTCCGCCTCTGCGGATTCATAATTTAATTCACTAAGTCACTTTTTTTTAACCAATCATGTGCATCGCTTGTCAAGCGCAGAAGCGCTTCTCAATAGCGAAAGACGTTAATACCCCGCAAATTGCTTTAAAAAAATAGACCACTTTGAAAATGTGGACTATTGGTATATAGATGATTGCTACAATGATCGTAGACCCCACAAAATGCCCTATTTCTGAGTCTTTATTACAATAGTGACCATGATCACAGTCTTCACAAAATATCATGTTTCTGAATTTTTATTGAACTATGATCATGATCACAATCCTCTTTATTTGGACTACGACCATGATCGCAGTCCTTACAAAAATTTTAAGTTTCTGAGTCTTTAAAGGGCTGCAACTCATCACAAAAAATGTCTTATTTTTTAGTCTTATTAGGACTGTGATCATAATCGCGGTCCTTAAAAAAAACACAATTTCCCACCTATATCGGGACTGTGACATGATCTCATTCCTCGTAAAATATCCTAATTTTTTAATTAATAAAAAGACTGTGATCATAGTCGTAGTTTTCTAATAAAGGACCGGGATCATAGTCTTAGTCCTCATTTCAGCATCATCATCATCAACAGACCCCCATTCATTGACGTTGAATGATGCCCAATGCTTTTCAAATCTAAAAACCACATCGATCACAAACACAAACAAAATTCATCGTGAACACGAACAAACGAGATCTGTAAAAAGTCGACCCAAAAAAATTGATCCGGGGGCTTCGCCCCCTGAGACCCCCGGGAAGGGGTTCCCCGCCCCCTTCAACCCCCACAGCAACCTGATTGCGCATGTCGATCCGTGAATTGCTTTGCGTCGGGGTCAGGGTTGAGAGGAAAGTAACATCGGGGGCAATGAGAAACGGTAAAAGAGAAAATAAAAATATATAAACAAGTGATGGTTAAGAGGAATCAATTTAGGCTGATGTGGACGACACTGTAGCCAATAAAAATGGGAATGGGTTTTTTTCCCTAATTATGAAGGAAAGTAGGTGGCTGCAGCGTAATTTTCCTTACAAAAAACTATACAAGTTATATTGTTATTCAATTAATCTTCTGTTAATAGTTTTGCTATTTTGTTATTATTATTTTAGAAACCCCACAAAACATATTATAAAATTGAGTTAGGATATTTATACTTATTAATTATTTCTTTTGAATAGTTATTGTTATTTCATTACTTTATTAAAATAAAAAAAATTTTAAATTTTGACTTGATCAGGGCATCAAGTAAGTCTTGCGCCTCTTCTTATATCCAATCTCAACATCTCTAACATAGCCAATGTAGATGTAGGACTAAACTGAGGAGAGAAGAGACGGGCCTACAATTTTACGAAAGTTCACACTTCCATTTTGTTACCTGCATGTGGTCCTAAAATAACTTATATAAAAAGTTACACGGGGAGCGTTGCAAGATTCATAAAGGTGATTCTTAGATTGAAGGTTCGATACACAAAGATATATAATGATTTCATTTTAATGAGACAGAAAGAGTCAAGCAATAGAGTCATTGGGTAACGAGGGCTTCAAGATTTATGGTTTTTATTAAATTATTTGATGATTCCACCTATGTTGATACAAATAAATTTTAAGGCAGTTGAAAGTTAATTCATCTTAAATCAGGCGTGTAAATAAGTCTTATTTGAATCCAAACTTAATATGAAATTTAGATCCAGACTTGTGTTCATATTAGAATCTCTTCAGTTTAGCCCGATTGGAGCCGAATTCAGCTTATAGATGGATTTCTTCAAATACTAGTTTAAATAGCTCAAATTTATACGAAAAGTTGATGAACTTCACTTTTTATGTGTATTTCTTTGCATGGATTGACTAATGTGTTTGGTTGGAGATGAAAATTTGAAGGAAAATTATTTTATTATTTGAATGTGATGAGAAAAAAAAAAAGATGAAAGGAGAAAATTTCGAAAGAAAATATCAAATACAATTTTCTTTCCGCTTTCCTCTCCTCTTAGATAGTGAAAGTGGGGAAAATGTACGGAGGAGGAAGACGAGTGTTGCTTTACAAAAACCAACTACTAATTGGACGTAACTACCCATTGTCATGAAACTTGATGGTGCCTAAATCATGCGACTCTACATAAATTTTTTTTTGGCATTTTTGTTTTAATCATTTTATTTCTCTGGGCAACCAAACCATAAGAACATGTTTTTTCTTGTTTTGTTTTGTTTTCTTTTCTTTTCCATTCTTTTCCTTTGCATTTCTTTTCGCATATTTTCTTCTTAATCAAACACCGTCTCAAGAGTGCAATGAAACAGTCGATCTAAGTATCAAAGATCTATCATGTTAGATATTAGATAATATTTAAGAATTTCTTAGATAATATGTCTAAGAATTTATTTGTTGGACATACTTAAATTAATTTTGTTTGGCCTGGAGAACACAAGAGGAAGATAATGGATCAAATGGGCAACAATGTTTTACATAAATCTAGGCGATTTACATTGTTATTCTATCAATTTTAATGTTAAATAGTTTTTGATATTGTTATTTTAGAAACCCCACAAAACAAATAAAAGGAGAAATTGAATGAAAATATCAAACAAATTTTTCTTTCCACTTTCCTCCAAGATAGTGAAAGTGGGAGATAATGTATAGAGGAAGATGAGCGTTACCTTACCAAAACCAACTACTAATTAGATGCAATTAGCCCTTACCAATGACCCTACAACAACAACAAATACTACTACTAAGCCATTTGTTCCAAGTATTTGGGGTAGGCTACGTGAACCAAAAGAGAATTACGCCGGATCGGACACATGGATCAGCTAAAGGCGCCTAAACGACGTGACTCTACATAAAATCTTTTAGCATTTTTATGTTAATCATTTCTTTCTTTTTCTACGAAACCAAACCGTAAAATTTCTTAGATAACATGTGTAAGAAATTATTTGTTGGATGTACCTAAATTAAATCTTTTGGGCCTGAAAAACACAAGAGGAAGATAATGGATGAATGGGCAGTAGGTTTGGACTACAATAAACAAGGCGAGTTATATTATTATTCAATTAATCTTTCTGCTAAATAGTTTTTGTTATTTTGTTATTATTATTTTAGAAACCCCACAAAACATACATATTAATTGAGTTGGGATGTTTACACCTATTAATTATTTCTTTTAGATAGTTATTGTTATTTTATTAATTTTTAATCCAAAAAAGTATTTAAATTTTGACTTGGTCGGGGGCGCATGCACGTACCCTTAGCAACATATTATGACATCCACTCTCTCACTTAGGGAGGTACATAGGCCTGGGCCTCTATCATTAAAAAAAACAGTTCAAGAATCAGAGCCGTCGATTTCTGAACCGAAACCGACAGTTACGGTTCTTAAAAACAAAATGAAAATCGGACCAGCTAGGACCAGGTTTTGGTTTAATTTGGAACCGGAGAACTAGCGGCACCGGTTCTCGTTCCACATTTCCGGTTCAGTTGGACGATTCGAACCTGAAGGTGGTCGTGTCTACTTTTATGATCACCCAAGGATGCCGTCGAGGTAAGTATAAATCAAAGTAAGTCTTACACCTCTTTTTATATCCATCTCAACCCCAAATATTCCTAACACAGCCGGGGTGAGACCAAACTCCCTCCCCTTTGCAATTTTATTTTAACTTTAATTAGGAGAGAAGAGACATGCTACAATTTTACTAAAGTGCACACTAACATTTTGTTACTCGCATGAGTGGTCCTAGAACAACTTATGTAAAAAGGCACATGGGGATCGTTACAAACTTCATATAGACATACAAAGATGTTATAATGACTTTTATGTTAATGAGACAAAAGACTCAAGACTCAAGCAATAGGGTCTTTATTAAATTATGTGATGATTCAAGCTATGTTGATACATATAATTTTTAAGGCCGTTGAAAGTTAATTCATCTTGAATTAGGTGTGTGTGAATGGCTCAGTTTTAGATCCAATTCGTTTAATATTTGAATCCAAACTCAATAAGAATTTCAAATTCGGACTTGTGTTCTTATTAGAATCTCTTCGTTTTAGCCTATTGGAGTCGAATTCAGATTATAGATGCGTTTCTTCAGGTACCAAATTTAAAATAGTTCAAATTTATATGGAAACTTGATAAACTTCGTTTTTTATGTGTTCTTTTTGGATGGATTAACTAATGTGTTTGCTTTGGAAAGTAAAATTTGAAAATAATAATTTCTGTTTTTTGGTTGGTATGGAAACTAAGAGATGAATGGAGAAGAAACTGAATGAAAATATTTTCTTTTCACTTTCCTCTTCTGCAGGATAGTGGAAGTTGGGAAAATTACAGAGAGGAAGAGAAGTCTTCTTACTAAAATCAACTACTAGTTTGACGTGTTAACAGATATGTGATACATATGATACAACTAGACATGTGTATAGACATGTGATTTATTTTATCTAGACATGTATACTTTTCTTATTTCATTTTCCACTTCTATATATATTGATGTAACCCTTTATGAATTATATATAGAAATTTTCCCTTCTTCAAATTATCATTGTATCAGAGCCTCTCAAATTTCTCTGCTGATCATCGTTCTACGCTATCAATGAACTTGCGCTGGGTCATGCTCATGTAGCTGTGCTTAGCGCCGGGCCATCTCTTTATTTTTCACTATTGTCGACTTTGACAGCATCTCACTACAACGCTGCCCTCAACCCTTGCCTTCATATCCACCTTTCTACGCTATCAATGAGCTTGCGCTGGATCATGCTCATGTAGTTGTGCTTAGCGCCGGGCCATCTCTTTATCTTTCGCTATTGTCGACCTTGACAGCATCTCACTACAACGCCGCCCTCAACCCTTGTCTTCACATCCCCCTTCGACCCTCATCCTCTAGCGCGGAGGCTTTCTCCTCCGAGATCTTTCAATAACGAGTTCACTACTACCGCCACCAAGAGACGATCGACGTGCGATGACTTCATCATTCTCACCGTCGACGAGAAATGATCAACGAGTGATAACTTCACCATTCCCGCCGTCGATGAGAGACGATCCACGAGCGTATTTTCAAACTCTCGGTGTGACCCACCGTGAGTTTGAGGGGGATGTTAACAGTCATGTAATACATGTGATATATTGTATCTAGACATGTGTATAGACATGTGTATCTAGACATGTATATGTTTCTTATTTCATTCTCCACTTTTGCATATATTGACGTAACCTTTTATGAATTATATTCTTCTTCTCTAAATTATCAGGGCGCAATTAAGCCCTGTCATGAACTGGATGGTGCCTAAACCATCCGACTCTACATAAAGACTTTTGCCTTTTATATTAATCATTTTCTTTCTCTTTCTAAGCAACCAAACCGTGGAAACAATTTTTTTTGTTTTTCTTTTACGTTCCTTTTCTTTTTTCACATTTTCTTCGTAACCAAACAACGCCCGAAGAGTTGACTAAAACACTCGGTCTCAGTAGTGAACCGCTTTCATGTTTATGTCTATTAGAAATTAGATAATATTTAAGAATTTCTTAGATAATGTGTCTTAAGATTTTTTTTTGGACATACCTAAATTAAATTTTTTTTGGTCTAAAAAAGTGGTAGATAATGGATGAATGGGCAGCAGGATTTATGCTACAATAAACTAAGTGAATATATTGTAATTTAATAATCTTTTTGTTAAATAGTTTTTGTTATTATTATTTTAGAAACCCCACAAACATATTTAAAATGAGTTGGGTTGTTTATACCTATTAATTATTTCTTTTAAATAGTTATTGTCAATTCATTATTTTATTAACCAAAAAAAAAATTGACTTGGTCTTGGGCCCCGCGTGCGCCAACCCCCTTAGCAACAAATTATGACGTCCTATGACGTCCATTCTTTCACTTTGCAGGCCAACACACCTGGGTTCGGTTCATGTGTGTGAGCCACACACACATACAATAAGAGGGTCAATCACGCGTTGACACGTGGACTGAACCTCTTATAATCTCTTATAATATGTGTGTGAGGCCCACACACATATTATAAGAGATTATAAGAGGTTCAGTCCACGTGTCAACGCGTGATTGACCCTCTTATTGTATGTGTGTGGCTCACACACATGAACCGAACCCCACCTCCAAAGTGAAGTCAAGGTCACTGATCTAGACTTGGGCCTTCATGATCAGCCAATGACCCCATCCAAGGGGCCGTTTGTTTCGCGTAAAACTCCGTAATTCGTAAATGACTTACTACCCAGTTACAACTACGGCGTTTGTTTGGACCGTAATTCGTAAAAGACTTACGTAACTCAACTAACACTCACTTGCAACCCAGTTACCACTCACTTACAGCCCAGTTACAGTTAATTTTGTGGTCATACAAATTTGTAATATTTTTTATATTAATATTAAATTTTTTAATATTTAACTTTTTTAATATTTATTTGCAGTATTAAAACTTTTAAAATCACCAAATAGTTAATTTTGTGGTCAACTTTTTCACTTACGACTTATACATTACGACAACCAAACACCGTAAAGTACAATACACTTTCTCACTTTACAATTTATATTACCAACCAAACACCGTAAAATTTACATACATGTAACTCATTTACAATTGTAAAAGACTTTACCAATTACAACTACGAATTACGGCCAGTTACGACAACCAAACAGACCCCAAGTAAACATAGATCATGGTAAGTCTTGCACCTCTTTGTACAGCCATCCCTACCCCTCAACATTCCTGACGTAGTTGATGTGGGACTAAACTACCTCCCCTTTTGCAACTTTTATTTACCTTTAATCAGGAAAGAAAGAGACGAGCCTATAATTTTACGAAAGTTCACACTTCTATTTTGTTACCCGTATGTAATCCTAAAATAACTTATATAAAAAGTTACACGGAGAGCGTTGCAAGATTCATAAAGGCGATTCTTAGATTGAAGTTTGATACACAAAGATTATAATGACTTCATTTTAATGAGACAAAAAGAACCAAGCACATGATGATTCAAGCTATCCTGATGCAGATAATTTTCAGGCAGTTAAAAGTTATTTCATCTTATATTAGGCATGTAAATGGGTGAGTTTTAGATCTAGTTCGTCTATTATTTGAATCCAAACTCAATAACGAAATTTAGATTCAAACTTGTGTTCGGATTAGAATCTCTTCAGTTTAGCCCAATTGGAGTCAAATTCACATTATAGATGGATTTCCTCAAATACTAGTTTAAAATAGTTCAAATTTATGCGAAAAGTTTTGAACCTCATTTTTGTTGTGCACTTCTCACTGTAACAAAAATGGGCTTCCATAATGGCTTAAAACTCTGCCTTTAAATACAATGACGGCGGGTCAAAAATTGTCATCTATCCGGGCGACATTGTAAGTTAGGAGGCAACGACGATAGATTAAAACCGCCGAGAAAACGCCTCAGTTTATTTTTTTTTTTTAAAAACAATTTTAACGTGATCCTCTCTTTGTCCTCCTCGTCCATTCCGGTCGACGATCCCCTCGTCCTCCTTATGATCCCCTCGTTCTCCTCTTTCATCCCGCCTGGCGATCCTTAGCTGTAGATAGATCTAAATTAGATCAAAGAGATATCATAATCAGCCCCAAAATTCAAAATCACACCCTTCTTCTTCTTCGAACAAAATATCATAATCAGCCCCAAAATTTGAATTCATCAAACAATTTATGAACTCGCCTTGATAAACGAGGGGAGAGAGATGAACTCGCCTTGATCGAAGATCAAACTGCGTCTTTCTAATCTAAGATCGGACTCGCCTTGATGAACAAGGGAAAAGAGAGAGCTTGATGAACAAAGGGAGAGAGGTCGAACTTTGGGGGAGAAGATCTAAAAGATGGAGTTTTTTTAACTCAATAGAGTTCTTGCCTTGATTTTGTCGCCCTGCGCAGAGTCATTACACAGATCGACCTGCGCGGTTAGGTCACCATGGGGGTTGGAAGAGGCAGGCCTCGGGGCTCGGGGGTAGAGCCCCCAGACCAAAAATTACTTTGAAAAGCCCCTCTTGGGATCCTGAAGTGAGGAGAAGCAGTTTGGAGAAGCAGTCGACCGTGCAGTCGCCTTGATGAACTCGCCTTGATTGAACATCATTTTTTTCGGGATCGAAGAAACGGGGGGTAAGAAAGATGGAGTAAGGGAAGAGAGACGATCT